>RJWH01002448.1:14005-231335 GCA_004363575.1 Solenodon paradoxus | reverse complement strand
TTGCTCTTTGCTTTTGCAACCCTGAAGCCAGGGCGGAGAGCGGGGGCCAGAGCCAAAGGAGGGCGGGGTGGGGGGGGAGCGTTACAACAACAACAACAAAAAAGCCAGAAAGCTCTTAAATTTGCAACACAGTGAAAGACCGCGGCGGGCGGGCGGGGAGGGGGGGGGGCACCCAGCTACGCCGATCTTGGTGCCTTGCGAGAGCCTTCCGGGTTTTAGAGTGAGCCTTTCGTTCTCAATGCCCTCACCTCCTCTGGGTTTAGGATCCGAGCAGTCCGAGCAAAAAGTTCTCCCCCCGCGGCCGTAGCAAGGAGGTATCAGGATGTGATTTCTCCAGAAGCTGCAGCCATCCCCTCTACCCCTTCCGTAGCTGGGCCAGAGTGGGGGTGGAGAAAAAAAATTCGGGTGGGTTTGCAGCAAAGGGGCTTCGGGGAGAAGTCGGAGCCGGAAAACCATGCTTCGCGTATCTCCCCTTCGGTCTCTACCTCTTGTCCCCTGCCAGCTGCCCCTTTAATTTTTTTTCCCTCTCCTTTAATCTAATTTCTTCCAACTCCACCTTTGTAGTTACCGGCGTCACGCCCGGACCAGCCAATCCTCACCACGCAATCAGCTTCTCAAAAAGGCTTGGCCAGCCCTGGGAAAGCAGGCGGCGGGCATGCCGCCCCCCCCCCGCCCCACCCCCACACACTCCCCCGGCGATGGGGAGCTGCGAAGGGGAGCCTGGCACACCAGCCTAGCTGCCTAACAGTAGCGGGGGCCGGCTCGGTGGAGTCTTCTGAACTCCACCATCCAGCGAGCCGGGCATGGGAAGGCCCGGGCGGAGATCCATCCATACTCCCACTGTGGTCCGCTGTTGTCGTCCCTGCCTCTCCTCCTCCTGCGAGAAAGGGTTGTCTGAACGCTGGGAGTCTGAAGACAGTCTAAAGAACGCCTGCTTCCAGCAGGAACGCCTCTGGTTTGGGCCATCGCTCCCTGAGCAGCGCCATTGCTGCAGGCTCCCAGGCTGCCTGTCTCCCACATCAGCACTGCCGTTTCCCAGATCTCGGCCAGCTGGGACACCAGCCCTATTGGTCTCCCCCTGGCACACAGCCTTCTCCATCCTCACATAGCGGCCTCACTGCTGCTGTAATTCCTCTTGTCTCCTGGGAGAAATGAGATTCCTTTCCCAGGACTTCCACAGCCCACATCTGCCACGTCTCACAAACAGAGAAGAACACGCTGTCAGAATCTGGTGTGTCCGGATTTTTCAGTGGGTAGGGCATGTTGGAGAGGCCATTCACCTTGACGCTAAGAAAGCTTAAGCTTCGGTGCCCGTTTGAAAGGGCAGAACAAGGTCTCGTTCTCAATTTTGATTTTTTTTTTTTTTTATGTATTTTGTCAAAGACAGCCCCTCAAATTGTACAAATTTCAACCCCACAAAGTCAGCATTTCTGCCCTTGGAACAGAAACAGGGCGTTATGAATAGGATCAAGTCACCTAGCCGCGGCAGGATTGACTCTTTGGTTTTGGAAAAGAGCAAAGGTCAGATCCCAGCTTCCCACCTTCTTCCCAGGTTGTGAGTTTGACTAAGTCTTTGAGCTTCACCTGATCTGTTTCCTTATCTGTAGAATTAGAGTAGCAACCCTATATTCTGTTCTCATCAGAGGTTTCAGGGTCATGGGAATTGGTATCTGGAAAACTGCCAGATACTCCACAAATGTCACTTGCCACAGTTACAGTGGGAGAAACTTAGACGCCAAAAAAGTTCCAGATCTTCCACACCCAGATCTGGAGTCCAGGAGTCCTGGCTCCTGGCCCTGAACCTCTTGGCTAAGCCAAGGGGCCTTTCGGTAAAGTGTTTTGGAATAAAACAGAATGAACATGAATCATAAGAATGATTATTATTGATTTTTCATTCCTTGGACAGCAAAAATCATGACTGGCATTCTTCCCACTTGGAAACCAATTGGCTTGTTTTATATCTATTGGTAAGGTCAGGAGTCTAGGACTTGGGCTATGGGCCAGAGCATGATGGAATCCGCCCTTAGTCTTTTACTGTGCCCCTTCTCCCAATTCATTCCCAGCTCTTTCCAGTTCTGCCTGTGGCTTGAAGCAGAGACTCAGCGTTCCAGAATCCTAGCCCAGGCCTAATCCTAGCAAAGCACTCTCCAATTGGCTGCAGCCCGTCCTGGGGTTGCCAGTATCCAGCACCAGCTCACTTAAAGCCCCTCCAGGGCCAGGAATGCATTAACTGAAGTATGGTCTTGAATTCCTGGTGTATATGGAGTACTTTTAGGTGGTATACAGATGAACATTCCCAAGTTTCATATTTGTATATTGGAAGCATTCTGGTTTTTATATTTAAGAAAGTAACATACTTTCTTCTCCTTATTGTCCCCTATTCTTTTTTATCGAGATACAACTTACACATGGTAAATTGCACACATTTTACATGTACAGCTTGATAAATTTTTACATAGTGTGCATGTTACTTATATATCATGTAACCACGACCCAGATTAAGATACTTCTAGTATTTTAGAAAGTTCACTGGAGCTCAATATTCCCCTCGAAATGTCACCAATCTTCTGAGCTCTGTTGTCATAGGTAAGTTGAGCCTGTTTTTCAGAGTTCAAAACCATGGACTCATACTATATATGCTATTTACATCTTTCACTCAACACTGTGTCTAAAATCAGTTTATGATATAGCATATAGTAGTGGGCCATTCTTTGTCCTTGCCATGGAGTATTTCAGTGTATAAATACACCACAATTCACTCTTTCTATTCTAATGGGCATATGGGTGATTTTTAATTTTTGACTCTTATGAATAAAACTTCTTCAGACATTCTTGTGCTTGTGTTTCAGTGAATATATACATTCATTCCTCCAGGATATATTTCCAGGAGTGGAATTTCTGTATCATAGGGTATAAATATACTGGAAATTAAGAGATATTGCCTGGTGCACCCTGGTGGTTTGGGGACTAACCTGGTGGCGGGAACACAGACTGTATAAAGCCTATAGAGCCAGGTTCAAGCCCCAGGCCAGAAGGGTGTGGAAGTGGGGCCAACCAAAAATGAATAAATGTTTTCTTCTCTTCCTTAAAAATGCTTCTTCCTCTTCTCCCTTTATTCCTTTCATTAGAGAGATTTGCCAAATGGTTTTTCAAAATAATTCTAACAATATACCTCTCCTCTAACAGCACCACCAAAGTAAACAAGTTCCAGGTTCTCCACATCTTCACCAGCACCTGGTGGTTAGTATATGGCATCTTACTGCATTTCCCTGATAAGGAGTGGAATTGAGCATCCTTTCACCTATAAAGTCTTATTTTGAAATATTTTGAATTTTAAAACAGAGTCAATGAAAAGAAAAACAATTAGTGGTGCAAATGATCTGGAAAAGTAATTAAGTGAATGAAGTTCAGAAAACTGTAGCTATACGGTCCTATATGGTAGCCACTCGTCAGTCACTTGTGTCTAAGTTTACATTAAAGTTAAATAAAACTGAGAATTCAGGTCCTTAATTACACTAGCCACATTTCATGGGCTCCACAGTCATATTTGTCTAGTGACTACTTTATTGGACAATAGATATAGAACATTCCTATGATCACAAAATGTTCTATTGAACAATGACGCTCTATTAATCCTTAAAGGTAATGACTGGGTTTGGTCAATTATAGTCAATTATCAAGGTCAATAGCCTACCTGAAACTTTGGCCTAGAACTTGGCAATGATGTTAGTATGCCGTTGTGCAGGGAAGAGTACTGTATTGAGGATCTAGATTCTGGAATTTCCCTCTAGCTTGCTATGTGACCGCTATATGTTAGTGTTTCAGTGGGTAGCTAGTTTTCTCTAGGTCCAGAGGCCCAGGAAGACAGTTTGCTTGACACAAGGGTCTAAAAACCTCCTGAAGGAGTTGCAGATGGTGTGAGACTAACAAGTGAAAAATAACACAGTGTAGAAAGTGGAAGGAGGGTGAACTAGATCCATCTGTGATCCATTGAGAAGTCTGCAGAGAGAGGGGATATTTGAGCTGGGTCCTGAAGCAAAGGTAGTAGGGTCTTCCAGGAAGGAAAACTGGGGGAGGGAAGAGAGAGTGCTATGAGTACCACTCACGGGTAGGAAAGAGGGTGGCAACCTGAGAGTACATGTTGGTGGCGGGGATGGCGAGAGGAAGAAAGCATCAGCTTGGGGGCTACCTTATATTAGGTTGAAGAGCTTAGACTTTGTCTTATAGGCAAATAAGGGGTCAAGGAAGGTTTTTACCTATGGGAATGATATAAACAAAACTTTTTTTTTTTTTTCCAAAGAAATTTACAGGCAAGAAGGAAGTTAAGCAGAGGCAGGCAGACAGGAAGAGAGAGGAGAAAGAAGCATTTTTAAATTTAGTTGCTCATCTTGGTTGTTGCCCCTAGCCCTAGGTCTGGAATCTGTATCCGTGGAATGTATGTGAACTATTATCTGCCAGACCACCAGGGCGAGCCACAGAGATTAAGTAACAAAAGCAAAAATGCAAAACAGTATGATGACCATTTGCCAGGTTTTTTTTTTTTTTTTTTTTTTAATTTAGGCATAGTTTGCGACAGTAAAAGACACGGTTTTGAGTATATATTTCATCCCCTTTTGATAAGTGCAGTCAGGAAACTACCATCACAATCAAAATACTGAACAACTATAACAAACAGAAAAATTCCTTGTGCCCTTTGATAGCCAACCCATTTGCCAAGACAGTTTGCTGTCTCTTTAGCTTGTCTTTTCTAGAATGTTATATGAATTGTTTCATTTATGTAGGTGTCCATGTGAGTATGGGTTCTGCATCATGCACGTGCAGCTCATCTATTCTGTGGCTTGGATCATAGTTTGTTTCTTTTTATTGCTGAATACTGTTCCGTTGTGTGGATACACTATGTGTGTGACCAGTCCCCAAACTGGATCATTTCTAGATCATTTGGCGATTACCAATGAAGACTATAAGCATTCCTCTTACATGTGTTGTGTAAACATTAAGTTTGCCTTTCAATTGAATAAATATTAGCGATGGTTATTTATTTGCCTATTTGTTTACTTAAAAGAATGGGCTCTTACTTCATTAAGGAAACTGAGAAGTCCTAAACTAGAGTCCCAGGAGAACTGGAAAGCCTGAAAACCAGATCTGATGGCGTAAGTTCCTGTCTGAAAGCCCCAGGCTGGAGACTCAAGAACAGATGTTCGTTCCAGTTGATTGAAGGGGTGGGAAGACTGATGTTCTAGCTAGAGGCTGTCAGGCTGATCCTTCTCTCTCAGTCTTTTAGTTCTCTTCAGGCCTTCAATTGATTGGATAAGGGTTATCCTCATCACAGAGGGTAATCTGCTTTACAGAGTCAAATATTTTTAATTCAAATTAAATGTATTGAAGGAACGTTGGATCATAATATTATATAGGTTTAAGATGTACATCATAATAAACCCACATCTCTATATAACGCATTAAGTTCACAACCGCTTCAGCATTCCTTCGCTACACAGAATCTCCTCTGCCCGGCTTGCCCAACCCCCTTTTCTCTTTCTGCCACCGCTAATGCGTTTTTATTTCCCAAACATTTACACTTTAAAATGAATAGAGTAGAATATATAAAAACTCATAATGTAAGCTTGAGTCACAATTCCTTAATTTAGAAAAGTTAATTGGAATTGTCAAGAGGAATAAAGTAACTAAAAAGAAAGAGTGATGAAAGTAAAATTTAAAAATTTTGGATAGTATTCTCTTTCCAAACAAAACAAAATCAGTAACAGTAAAACTAAACAGGATAAAATATTAAATGCACAGGATTTGGGCATAAAAGATAAACTTGAACCTTGGCTCCGACACTTCTGTACTATATAAACTTAGGCAGATTTCTTAGCTTGTTTTCTCATCTATAAAATGGAGATAATAAAATCTACATCATAGACTTCTCTTAAAGAAGCTAATGTATTTCAAGTTTTTGAATAGGCCCCACAAAACAATCACAAGCAAAGAAATTGAAGAGGTAATCAAAAGTCTCCCTAAAAATAAAAGCCAGATGACTTTTCCAATGAGTTTCACCAAACCTTCAGAGAAGAATCAATACCTATTCTTCTCAAACTCTTCCAAAATATCAAGAACAGGGAACACTCCCAAACACCCTCCATGAGACCAACATCACACTGATACCAAAGGCTGACAGAGAAGTCACCAAGAAAGTAAACAGCAGACCAGTATCTCTAATGAACATAGATGATTAGGTCTAAAAGGCCTGTTTTGAAGTGGGGTTTCTTTACATACAGATTCAAATATTAATCTCACCCAGAAATACTCTCACAGACATACCCCGAATAATGCTTGACCAAATATCTGGGCACTCCCTGGTCCACTTAAATCGACACATAAAGATGCACCCTGGTGGCTCAGCAGTTAAGTCTGCAGTTCCAAACGGTGTAGTTCATGTAAAGTCCTAGAATCCATGTTTGTGGCCCAGGACCAGAGGGAACAACCAACATGAACAGCTAAATGGATGACTAGATGCTCTTTCCTCCTCTCTCCTCCTGCCTGCCTCTAAATAAATAAGTAAATCATTCTTTTAAAAAATTGCACATGGCACACCCTGATGGCCTAGTGGTTGACTCTATCCGGTCATAGTCTGCATACATCCCCAGTCCCTGGCTCAAGACCCTGGGCCAGGGAGACAACCAAGATAAACAATAAAATAAAATTTAAAAAAATCTATCTCCTCTCTCTTCCTAACTGCCTGCCTACCTACTTGCCTGTACCTTTCCTTTAAAAAAGAAATTGACACATAAAATCAAACATTACACTTAGTAAAATATGTTTAACTTTATAAGAAATTGCCAAACTGTTTTCCAAAATAGCTGTATTATTTTTCATTCTCATTAGCAATGTACGAGAGGGCTGGTTGTTCTGTGTCCCTGTTAGCACTTGGTAGCATTTTAGCAATTTTCATTATAGATGTGCAGTAATATTTGGGGATGGGGTGGGGGTTTGATTAACATTTCCCTAGTGATTAATGATATTGAGCATCTTTTCATGTGCTTATTTTTCATTGATGTATCTTTTTGGTAAAAAAGAATTCAGCTGAAATCTTTTGCTTATTTTTAAATTAGGTAGCCTGTTTTCTTATTGAGTTTTGAGATTAAAAATGTCTTCTGGATATAAGACCTCTATCAAAAATGCCATTTTACAAATATTTTCTACCAATATCTAACTTGTGTTTCTGGAAAGCTTTTTAATCACTCCATTTTTTTTTTTTGTTTGTTCGTTTTAATTTTGAAAGAAGGAGCTGTACCTTGGTGGCCTACTAGGTAAGTCCACTGCCTCTGGCTGATGCAGTCCACATATATCCCAAATGCCTAGATTTGTACCTCAGGACTGGAGAGAGCAACCAATTTGAACAACTAAATAAAAATAAAATAAAATTATTTCCTCCTCTCTCTTCCTGCCAGCCTATCTACTCACCTTCATTCCTGCCTACACCTTTCCTTTAAAAGAAAAGAAAAGGAAGGAAGGAAGGAAGGAAGGAAGGAAGGAAGGAAGGAAGGAAATCTGGGAGGACACCCAGCAGAGTTCACTAGAAGGCTAGTCCTCCTTATTTATTCAACTGAAATTTTTGGTTCAACAAATGAAAATCTTTCAGTTAGATCTGGGTACACTCATCTGTTGGCTCTTCCTGTCCTCTGTTCTCTGCTCCCCGGAGTCCTGTTGTTCTCAGAAAGAAACTACTTCTGCCTGGGAAGAGGCTCTATCACTGGTGTCCCTCCTGACCTTGGGTTGGGGTGCCTGAGCAGCAATCCTGGTGAGACCATATCTCAGCTTTTCCTACCCTTTCCAATGTTTTCTATCATTTCTCCTGGTGGAGATGCTGGTCTCCAAATCCTCAGTCTATTTCAGAGATGTATTTAGATGCAATATTGTTGTGTTTGTGGAGAGGAAGTGAACTCAAAACTTATTGGATGGCCATTTTGAGTGCCTCTTCTATGTGTCGTCTTTTGATTCTCCTTTTTTTAAAAAATAAAAGTTTCAGATAGCAATGAAGGCAAGCAGGCAGGAAGAAAGAGAAGGAAAAGGCCCTTTTTTATTTATTATAATCATTTTATTTAGTTGTACATCTTGGTGGTACTTCCCAGTCCGGGATATGAACCTTGGCTGTATGAGGACTGTGTTTAGGCTGAAGGCAGTTGACAAAACCACTTCTCCACTAGGGCACACTGTTTAATTCTCTTAACAGTGTCTTTCAAAGGACAGAAGTTTTGAATTTTGATGAAGTCTTAGCACCTTTTCTATGATAAATATGCCTTTGTTACATCTAAGATATATTTGTTTAAACTGTGGTCACAAGAATTTTCTTCTATACAATTAATAGTTTTAGGTCTATAACACATGTTGAGTCAGTTTTCATCTGTGGTGTCAGATATGAATCAGGGTTAAATTCTTTGCATATGGATTGTAATCTAATGCCATTTGTTGAAAAATTATCCTTTCTTCATTAGATTGCTTTTGCAAATTTATTAAAATTATATATGTGGGTTTATTTCTGGACTCTGTTCTGTTGCAACAATCCGTATGTCTGTCCTTTCTCCAATACTGTGCTGTCAATGACTACTACCGCTTTATAGTAAATCTTAAAATCAGGTAGCATGGTGCACCCTGGTGGGGTAGCAGTTAAATTAGCTGCTTCTGAAAGAGTATAGTCCACGTACATCCCAAAGACCCGGGTTTTCATCCCAGTTTTGGAGGAACAACCAATGTGAGCAACTAAAAAAAAAATAAATAAAGTGCTTCTTTTTCCTCTCTCTTCCTGCTCACCTGCTCACCTTCATTCCTGCCTGCACCTTTCTTTAAAAAAAAAAAAAAAAAATCAAGTAACTTAAGTGCTTCAATTTTATTTTTATTTTTCCAAACTATTTTGGCTATTCTAGTTCCTTTGTCTTTCCATGTACATTTTAGAATCAGTTTACCAATTTCTACAAAAAATGCCTGTTGAGATTTTCATTGGCATGCCACTGAATATATAGTTGAGTTTAGTAAGAATTGACATCTTAAACAATGTTGGGTCTTCCAGTGCATGACGATAGTATATTTCTCCATTGATTTTGATTTCATTCATCAGTGTTTTATAGTTTTCAACATACAGATTTTACATACATATCGTTAGACTTATACTTCAATGTTTTGATTTTTGATATTGTATTATTGTAAATAATACTTTTATAGTGATTTCAAATTGTTTAGTGGTAACATAGAGAACAAAAATCAACATTGGTACATAGATATTTTATTCTATAATCTTCCGAAACTCACTTATTAGATTTTTAAAAATAAATTCTTTGGTATTATCTACTTAAAATCATGTTATCTGCAATAGTGGTAAGAATGAATACTTTCTTATAATATCTTTGTCTGGTTTTGATACCAGAGTAGTGTTGGTTCATTTACAATATGGGTTGGAATGTGTTCTCTCTCCAATATTCCAGAAGTTGTGAGGACTTGGTATTATTTTTCTTAATTACTTGATAGGATTCATTAATAACTAACTGGGCCTTAAATTTTATTTCTTTTAAAGAATTTTAACTACAAATTCAATTTCTTTAGTAGATACAGGATTGTTTAAGTTAGTTCCTTTTTGTTTTTTTAAGAGGAAAGGTGCAGGCAGGAATGAAGGGGAGTAGACACATAGGAAGAGAGAGGAGAAAAAAAGCCTTCTATTTTATTTCCTTTTTTTCTTTTTTAAAGTTGTTCACACTGATTCCACACCTCACCCCACTCCCTCCCCCAGACCTGAGGCTTGAACCCAGGGATATATGGTTTGCATCCTTCGGAGGAGATTGACCTACTGACTACTCTACCAGGGCATGCCCAGTTTAGCTCCTTTTTAAAAAATGAACGTGCTTTGTTTTTTTAGAGCAGTTTTTGATTCAAGGCAAAGTTGAGGAGTTTCCACATACTTCTTGTTCCCACCTGTATACAAATTCCTCCGCCAACAAGAGCCTGCACCAGAGTGGAACATTTGTTACAGTGGATATGCCTACGCTGACACATCGTTGTCCCCCAAAGTTCATATTGGGGGTCATTCTTGGTGTTGGCTATGCTGTGGGTTTTGAGACATGTTAAGGACATATATCTATAGTACACAGAATAGTTTCATTGCCTTACAAGTCCTTTGCGGCTCGGCTTCGTCTTCCCTTTATCCACACAACCCCCAGCCAGCACTAATCTGTTTACTGTCCACATAGTTTTACCTTTCCCAGGATGTCATATGGTTGGAATCATACCCTCTGTAGCCTTTTTGGATTGACTCTGTCCCTCAGAAATATACATTTAACTTTCCTCCATATTTTTTGCTGACTTGGTAACTCATTTGTTTTAAAAGGCTATGAATAATAGTCTGTTGTTTGGATGTCACACCGTTTATTTATCCAATTATCTTGAAGGTCACCTTGATTGCTTCTAAGTTTTAACAATTATGAGGAAAGCTGCTATAAACATCCATGTGCAGTTTTTTTGTGTGAACATAAGTTTTTAGCTTATTTGTGTAGGACCAAGGGGCATAATTGCTGAATTATAAAGAAAGAGTAAATTTAGTTTTGTAAGAAACTGCCAGATTGTCTTCCAAAATGGCTTCATCATTTACATTTCTACCAGCTAGGAATAAGAGTTTCTGTTACTGCGCATCCTTGCCAGCATTTGATGTTGTCAGTGTTTTTGGATTTTGTCCATTTTAATGGGTGTGCAATGATATCTCAGTGCTGTTTTAATTTGCAATTCCTTAATGGCATAGGATGTTGAATATATTTTCATATGCTTAGTTGCCATCTGTATATATTCTTTAGAGAGATATCTGTTCAGATTTTTGCCTATGTTCCAATATGATTGTTCAGTTCTTATTGTTGAGTTTTAAGAATTCTTTTTATACTTTGTAAATGGTCCTTTATCAGATGTGGTTTTGTAAATATTTTTTTTCCAGTCTACAATTTGTCTTTTCATTTTCTTGCACTGTCTTTCAAAAAGCAGAAGTTTTGCATTTTAATAAAGCCCAGTTTATTACGTCTTCATGCCTTTAGCCTTGTATCTAAAATGTCATTGCCTTACCCAAAGCCACTGGGTTTTCTCCTGTTATCTTCTAGGAGTTTTATAATATTGTGTTTTACACTTAGGTCCATGATCCATAATGAGTTAGTTTTTTTTTTATGAAGGATATAAGGTCTAGATTAAATTTTCTGTGTGTGTGTTTGTGAATGTCCAGTTGTTTCAGAAATATTTGTTGAAAGACTATCTTTGCTCCATTATATTACCTTTGCTACTTTGTTGAAGATCAGTTGGCTGTGTTTAGGTGGGTCCATTTCTCATATTTCATTGATCTACTTGTCTATTCCTTTGCCAGCACCACACTGTCCTGATGACTATAGCTTGTAAGTCTTTAAATTGATCAGTGTCAATCCTCCAACTATGTTCTTCAATATTTCAGTGGTTAATCTGGGTCTTTTGCCTCCTGCATAAACTTTAGAATCAGTTTGTTGATGTCCATAAAACAACTTGCTTTGAATCTCTAGGTCAACTTGGCAAGATCTGGCATCTTGACAATACTGAGTTTTCCTATATACTAACATGGAAATCTCTTATTTTATGTAGTTTGTCTTCTTTGACACCCTTCATCAGAGTTTTGTAGTTTTCCTCATATAGTTCTTACAGATATTTTATTAGATTTTTACCTAAGTATTTCATTTTTGGAGTGCTAGTGTAAAAACATGTCTTAAATTTCAAATCCCTCCTTGTTGCTGGCATATAGGAAAGCTATTGACTTTTTATATTAATTTTGTGTCTTGCAATTTTTTCTATAATCAGTTCCAGGTTTTTTGTTGTTATTGTTGGTTCTTTCAGATTTTCTACACAGACAATCATGTTATCTGAAACAAAGACAATTTTATTTCTCCCGTTCCAATCTTAATGTCTTAAAATTTTCTTTTCTCCTCTTATTGCGTTTTCTAAGATTTCCAGTACAACACTGAACAACAGTGGTGGGAAGAAATATTCTTACCTTGCTCTGACCTTAGTGGAAAAACTTCAGATTTTTCACCATTAAGTATGAGGCTAGCTGTATGTTTTTTGTAGATGTTCCCTATCAAATTGAGGAAGTTCTCTATTCCTAGTCCTTGGGAGTTTTGATCCTGAATGACTTTTGAATTTTGTCAAATATTTTTACTGAATCTATTGATTTGATCATTTGATTTGTCATCTCTAGCATGTGAGATGTTCATTGATTTTTTTTTTGTCTTAGAGAAGAGGTGCAGGCAGGAATGAAGGTGTGCAGGCAGTCAGGCAGAGAGAGGAGGAAGTACCTTTATTATTTAGTTGTTCACACTGGTTGCTTCCCCTGGGTCCAGAACTCAAACCAGGGGTATGTGGCCTGTGTACCTTCAGAGGTGATTGACCTAACCACTGCTCCACCAGGGCTTGTCTTTCATTGATTTTCAAATGTTGAACCAACCTTGCATACCTGAGATAAATCCTACTCGATTGCGGAGTATAATTCTTTTTATGAATTGTTTATGTGTAAAACTCATTTTAGACATTGTTGAATTGAATCAACTAATATTTTGTTGAGGATTTTTTCATATACGTTCATGAAATACATGTAGTTTTCCTTTATTATAATGTCTTTGGTTTGGGTACTCACGTAATTCTGAACTCATAGAATGAGTTAGGTAGTATTCTGCTTCTATTTTCTGAAAGAGATTGTGGAAAATTAGTCTAATTTATTCCTTAAATATTTGGTGGAAATCAGCCATAAATCCATCTGGACCTGGTGCTTCCTGTTTGGGAAGGTTACCAATTATTGATTCAACTTCTATAACAAATATAAACCAGTTCAGGTTGTCTAATTTTTCTTGTGTGAATTTTGGTAGATTATATCTTTCTAGAAATTGATTCATTTCATCTTGGGTATCAAATTTGTGGGAAGAAAGTTGCTTATAATGTTCCTGTATTATCCTTTTAATATCCATAGGATCTGTACTGAGATCCCCTATTTCATTTCGGATATTAGCAATTTGTGTCTTTTTGTCTTAGTCTGCCTAGAGATTTGTTGAGTTCATTCATCTTTTCAAAGAACCAGATTTTGGTTGTGTTGATTTTTCTCTGTTGATTTCGTATTTTCGATTTCATTGATTTTGGTTCTGATTTTTATCAAAATTTCTCTTCTTCTATTTACTTTGAATTTAATTTGTTCTTTTTGTTTGTTTCCTAAGGTGGAAAATTAGATTATCAATTATAGATATTTCTTATTTTCTAAGATATATATATATATATATATTTAATACTAAAAATTTTCCTGTAGGCATGGCTTTTGCGGTATCCAAAAAAAATTTTTTTAAGAGGAAGGAAGGCAGCAGAAATGAAGGCAGGTAGGCAGGAAGGACTAGAGAAGAGGAAGAAGCATTTTACTTATTAAATTGTTCATTTTAGTTGTTACCCAGAGTCCTAGACTGTGAACAACCCAGGTCCTTGGGCTGCATGTGGATTGCACCCCAGGCATGGGCTTAACATCTGAGCTATCAGGGTGCACCAGTCCTACACATTTTGAGAATTCATATTTTCATTTTTATTTAAAGTTAAAAATGTTAAAAAAATTTATTTCGAATTTTCTTTTTGGGCCCATGTATTTTCTAGGAGTATGTGTTCTTATTTATATTAATTAATTAATTGATTTTCAATATTCGTTTCTAAATATTGTTTCAATATTTCCTTTTCCCCTTTCTCTCTCTCTCTCTTTTTTTTTTTTTTTTTTTTTCAGGAAAGGCACAGGCAGGAATGAAGGCAATTAGGTAAGCACTAAAGAAGAAAGAGGAGGAAAAAGCGCTTATTTTTATTTTTAGCTGCTCATCTAGCTGTTCACCCTGGCCCTGGCCCAGGTCCTTGAGGTGTGACTGGTAAGTGGACTACACTCAGCCAGAGATGGTAGGGCTAACCGCGAACCTAGCTGCTCTTCCACCAGCAAAATAACACCTTATCTTCAATATTTGAAGTACCTTTGCTTTGTAAAATAGTGTAAGCCCATGTGTGCAGGCTCACATTTCATCAAATAGATGATAAGACATTATGTTCACCACCAAATGACCACAAGTCCTCCACTGCTGTCCAATAGATCTCACCACCTCTCCACCCCCACCCCGGAAACCTCAGTTTTACTATCAATGTCCAAGGGTGACTTTTTTTCTGTCTGTTCATTTGCTTTGTTCCTTTATATTCCACTTATGAATGAGATCATCCAGTATTTCTCTTTTCTCTCTTTCGACTACAATCACTTAGGATAATGTCCTCAAGATTTGCACATGGTGTATCGTACATCACAATTTTTTTTTTTTTTTTTTTTTAAGGAAAGGAATGCGGGAATGAAGGCGAGTAGGCAGGCGGGAAGAGAGAGGAGGAGGAAGCATCTTTATTTTATTTTTATTTTCTTGTTCATACTGATTGTTTCCCTTCAACCCAGGACTCGAATCCAGGGATATGTTACTTGCTCCTTCAGATGGTATTGACTAACCGCTGCTCCACCAGGTCATGTCCAGAATTTCCTTGTGAAGGCTGAATAATACTCTGTTACGTGTATAGACCACATTTTGCTTGCCTATTCATCTGTTGATGGTCGCTTGGGTTACTTCCATATTTTAACTATTGTGAACATGCTGCTAGGAATATGGGCATGTCAGTTTCTCTAGACCCTGCTTTCAATTATTTTGGATATGGACCCAAGAAGGAAATGCTAAATCACATAATAATCCCATTTTTCTATTTTTGAGGAACCATCACACCATTTCCTGCAGCAGGCACAGCATTTTACACTGCTGCCAGCCATGCTCAAAGGTTCCAAGCTGCTCATCCTCGCCAATATTCACCATTCCCATTTCTCTCTCTAGTACTCTTTTTAAATTTTGTTTTATATAAGTCATTCTAATGGGTATAAGGTAGTATCTCATTAGAGTTTTTATCTGTATTTCCATAATGATGCGTGATGCTGAGCACCTTTTTGTTTTGTTTTGTTTTGTTTTAAGACGAAGGAAGATAAGTAAGAAGGAAGGAAAGAAGAGAGAAGAGGAATAAGCATCTTTATTTATTTATTTGTGCATTTTGGTGGATTTGGGGTCCCAAACCTGAGTCTTTGGGCTTTACCTGGGCTATGCCCATGACCAGCTTAATGTCTGAGCCGATAGGACATGCTGAGCTTCTGTCTATCCACCCATCCATGTATCATCTATATATCTATCGGTTTTGTCGGCATAACATTCCATTATCACATTTTGTAAGTTCCAGGTGTGCGTCATGCTATTGGCAACATCTGCACGCACTACAGTAAAAGTAATACTGAAGCCCAGTTCTACCCTTCACCATAAATTAACCACTTTTCCTGGATTTTCCTACTTGCTGACCATCTTTTCATGTGTTTATTGGTCCTTCTTATATCTTCCTTGGAAAAATGTCATTTGAGTCTTTTGCTCATTTTTGAATCAGGTTATTTTTTGTTGTTATTGTTGAGTCTTTCTTTTTGCTGGATATGTGATAGTTTAGACTTCTCAAGAAATGTATTCATTTCACCTAAATTTCAACTTTCTGTATAGTTACGAGGTAGTATTGCTTCATTATCCCTTCAATGTCTTCGAGGACTGTAGTGATATCCTCTCACGTCTATTATCTATAATTTATGTCTCTACTATTTTTTCTCGGTCATTCTGGCTAGAGAGTCATCAATTTTATTATTTTTTTCCCAGAGAACTAGCTTTTGGTTTCATTGACTTTCTCTATTATCTATTCTCTAATTCGTTGATTTCTGTTCTGTCCTTATTGATTTATTTTTTCCTCCCTCTTTGGATCTAACTTTTTCTTCTAGTTTTTTTAAGGTGGAAATTTGAATTGCTAATTTGAATTCTTTCTTTTTAAAAATCTAAACAGTTAATTCTGCTACCTCCTAAGTACTGGTTAACTGCAGTTGATGTTTTGATGTTTTCCTCTTATTTCAGTTCAAAATAGTTTTGAATGCCCTCCCTCTGTTCTTAAGGCAACTTAGGCACAGGCTGTGGGGGTCATGGACCCAGGTGGGAGAACCAAGGCCAGGGATGCCCAAATCTGTTTTTCTAATTTTCTTTAAGACTGCATCTCTGATCTGTCGGTGAGCTAGGAGTGAGTGTCTCATCTGGTAGCCAAATAGTACTTTTCCTTATGTCTTTCAGTTATTGGCTTCTAATTTAATTCTGTGCTAGCCCATCTTTTCTATGATTTCCATTTGTGAAGGCTTGTTTTCATGTTTAATGTTAAAGTTTGTTTGGTGGGTGATATGTATGTGGCTGCAGAAAACAGATGCTTTTCTCCTGTTGGTTGGAAAATTCTGCAGATGTAAATTCGTCAAGCAGGTGATGGTGCTGTTCTGGTGTTCTCACTGCAGAATTATTTTCTGTTTACTTGTTCTGTGGGTTGCGAGAGTGGTTGTGGTTTCCAATGATAACAGCACATTGATCTGTTTCTTCTTCCAGTTCCCTCAGGTTTTGCTTCGTGTATTTGAAGCTCTGCTAATAAAGGGTCAGTGCAGTGTGCCCTGATGAGTCAGTGGTTAAGTCTGGGGCTCTGACTGGTGTAGCCCACGTCAAGGCCCAAGGACTCTGCTTTGTGACCTGCCTTCAGTCCCGCCTGGTTCTTTCCTCTAAAATAAGTAAACACAAGAATTATTTTTTAAAAAAGTGATCGCTGGGTGCACCTTGGTGGCTTAGTGGTCCCACACCCTGGGAGCAGTCCCACATACATCCCAAGGTCCCCGGTTCAAGACCCGGAGTTGGGGGGAACAACAAATGTAAACAACTAAATAAAAATAAAGAAAGTGCTTCTTCTGCCTCTCTCCTCCTGTCTGCCTACTCATCTTTATTCCTGCCTACAACTTTCCTAAAAAAAGAAACAAAAAAAGATAGCTGCTCTACTTACAAACATCGATGTGTGGTGCGCTCTGGTGGCTTAATGGTTAAACCAGACACAGTCCACATCCGCATCTACATCCCAAGGTCCCCAGTTCAAAACTCGGGACCTGGAAAATAACCAAGATGTGCAACCAAGTACAATAAATGAAGTGTTTCTTCCTGCTTTCTTGTCATGCCTTCCTGTGCATTTGTCTTCTTACCTGTACCTCTCCATTAAAAAAAACCAAATTATAGATATTCACTTGTGGAATGGACCATGTAAAACCCAAGGACCCAGGTTCAGGACCTGGGAGACAATAAAAAATAAATGAAAGTCTATCCTCTCTTTTTCCCTTTTTTTTTTTTTTTTTTTAGTAGGAAAGATGCAGGCAGGAATGAAGGTGAGCCTGCAGGCAAGAAGAGGGAAGAGGAAGAAACATTTTTAAAAAATTTTATTTAGTTGTTCATACTGGTTGCTTCCCTGTCCCAGGCCTGGGACTCAAATCCTTCAGAAGTGATCGACCTAACCGCTGTTCCACCAGGCCATGTCCTTCCTCTCTTCGAGGAAAAAAGATTTTTTAAAAAAGTGTGTGTGTGTGTAAATCTGGAGGAATATGCTCTAAGTTATTAACAGGGGTGATGGGGGTTATTAGAGCTTTCTAATTCTTTCTATAATTTAAGTATTTTAAAAAATTCTTAAAACTTGAACATATAAAGATATATTTTAAAGGAAAAAAAGAGACAACTGCACACCTATAAATGCCTCCCTCGGCCTGCAAAGCATTCTCTGGTCCATCTTGGAAGAAAGTCAACTGGGTCTTCTCTGTCCCATTTCTGCCAAGTTCCCAGACTGTGGCCCACACTTCCTGCTTCTGCTTCCTTACCAGCCCTTCCTCCTCACCTCCTGTCATCTGGCTTTGGGCCCAGGTGCCTGAAAAAGAAACAACTTTCTGAGGTCACCATGTGGCCTGCCAACCTAGCAGGCTTTCCACCATGTCACTTGAATTTGCTGAGCAAACTGCTCCCACTTTATCTTCAGAATATTGCTTGGATGTAATCCATTTTCCAGATCCTTCTTCCCTCCAGTCGTTCCTCCTTTCTCATCCCTGGACCACCCTTAATTTTCCCTCCAGAGCCAGAGCAAATGTCTCCGACTTCAGGAAGCTGTAACCCAGCCTGCCCTGCTCCCACCTCTCCCTGCAGATACCACCACCTTGCCGCACACCTGGCTCCCATTCTAGCTGGAGGTCCGACGAGCCTAGGGGTGCTCTCCATGAGCCTCCCTCCGGGCTCACTTACATGCAGACATTCCTAATCTGCTTCCCTGGAGCCAATTCCTCCTAAAATATGCTTCCAGGTGAATCAATTTGGTTATGTCACTTCCCAGTTCAAGAATCTGCAGCGACTCCCTGGTGCCTACAGAATCAAGTCCAAACTCTTCCTCTTGGGTGTATTTAATTACCATATTTTGCAGTGTATAATGTGCCTTTTGGGGCCCAAATCTGTGAGGGGAAAATAAGAATGCACACTATACATGGGTAGTACTAATTCCTTCTCTACAGAAATGTTTTTCATTCTTTTATTTATGTTTACAAGTTAAAAGTGTCACTCTAGACTTAATCATGATATTCGTGTATAAAACATTATCCTGGAATGCGATCATCGGTTTTGTTGAACTTACGATGAACGTGCAACAAAAGCAATTTCAGCCAATGATTCAGTGGAATGAAACAAAGAACCACATAGTATTGTCCACAGAGTAAGTGACGCTGACTTGATAAGATGGGTGATGCCAACTTCATGACCAGAGAGTGAACAGTGTGTCACTTCACCA
This sequence comes from Solenodon paradoxus, assembly GCA_004363575.1. NCBI lineage: Eukaryota > Metazoa > Chordata > Mammalia > Eulipotyphla > Solenodontidae > Solenodon > Solenodon paradoxus. The sequence continues at coordinate 212,567 of RJWH01002448.1, read as the reverse complement.
TACACTTTAGGCGGGGGCTAGCAACCCAGCTAGATAGTTACACAGAAACACAGACACTGCCAGCTCTAAGCTAACAGTTGTCAAATATGCTAATGAGCACGGCCACAGAGCTAACGAGGGACCCTGGACCACCTCCCCGCGAGTGTCATCAGCCTGTGGAGGCCACAGGAAGAAAAGATTCCTGTACCTTCTGCCTGTTCTTCTGTGTGGTAATTATTTGCTACATAAAATTTCTTGTACCATACTATGTTAAAAATAAATGCTAAAATTCCTTTCTAATACAAAAACAAGTGCTTACATATAAACGAACACAACTTTGAATTAAAAACTTAAAAAGTTTTTTCCCTGAAAGTTTGGGCCAAAAATGTGGGCACACAGTATACATGGCAAAAGACAGTACATCATGATTCAAGATTTCAATTCACCGAGGAGGACAAAGTTAAGAGAGAAATGATAGAATGGGAGAATAATTTTGCAAGTTGTAAATTCAACAAAGGATAGAATCTTCCAGGATTTCTTGCAAATCAACATCCAAAGAAGCACTGACCTGAGTAGAAATATGAACAAGTGAGATGGAAGACAAGAAGGAATCTTAAGGACTAATCAGCAAATGCAGGGAGGCTCAAACTTTTTAGTGAGCAGAGAAATGCAAATAAAACAATGAGATAATACTTCCATCAGACTAGCAAAAATCAGTCAGCCAGATAACGTCAGTCTTGTGGGAATATAGGAACCTCCCGGAATGCCTTTGGGAGTGTGGAAGGTGCAGACATAGTGGAAAAAAATAAGGCTGAATTTAGAGAAATCAAGGCAGACGTAATTATTGCCTGTGATCTTGCAAATCCACTCGTGGTTCCTAGATATAAAACCCAAGAGAATCCTCACCAGATCCATAAGGGGACACTTCTGAGGACAGGCACTGCAGTGACCTCTGTGGGAAGGGAGCTGGGTGCAATCTGGTGTCCCTGTCTAGGAGAGTGGCGGACCCCAGGAAGCACCAACCACACAGCAGTTAAAGCAACTGGATGCTCACACAGCAGCCTGACTGACTCTTAAAAGGCAGTGCTGAGTGAAAAGAAGCCCCATCGATAGTAAGACCTGCCAAGGTATTATGGCTATTGCATTGGGTATGTGAAGGCACTGCAGTTAAGACAAGAAAAATGTTCATTTGTGGGGAGATGCAGACCATACAGGGTAAGTACCCTGGTGGCCAGGGTTGACTTAAAATAGGTTCAGCAAAAGATGAAAAGAGAAAGGTGAGGGGTGTCCTAATGGCCTAGTGGTTTAGTTCACCAGGCACAGTCCTCAGAGATTCCCAAGATCCCCCAGTTCAAGAGCCGGGTCAGGTCAGGAGGAGCAAGCAAGATGAGCAACTAAATAAAATAGTGTTTCTTCCTCCTTTCTTTCTGCCTGCCTGCCTGCCTTCCTTATCTTCATTCCTGCCTGTACCTTTTCTTTACAGAGAGAGAGAGATAAAGCAAATGTATTTTAGGCAAAGATTGAAGCAAAATTTTAAGATAAAATCTTGATAATTTTTGAATTTGGCAGATAAGCATCTGGGGTATTTTTTATATTATTGTCTCTACTTTTGTGTATGTATTAAACTTTTCATAATAAAATTTAAACAATATTGGTGATAGTTTCTTTTTTGGTAGCGTCTTTTTTTATCAACTGTGGAATATGGTTGTTTTAAACCTTGCATGCCACCATTGTGATCTGTGGTTTAGCATTTTATTTTATTTTTTATTAAACAAAAAAAAAAAATGGGGAAAAATATGTAAACCTCCTCTACCACACACTCTCACCTCCCACTTGTTTTCCCTCTGACAACTGCAGCCTTGCAGCCAAAATCCAAAGGTTTACATTTATTTGATATTATTTTAATTAATATATTATTATTTTTTACCCCTGGCCCTTGGTTTCGAGCCCAGCTCTGTAGGCTTTACATGGCCCTAGTCCCCTGAGCCTCCTGAATCACAGGGATGGGCCTATTTTTATTTTATTTTGTGATATTTCTCCATATTCCAAATAGAAGTGAAATCTTTCGATACATATTTTTTTCCTTCTGACTCACTTCATTTAGCAAAATACCCTCCACGTTGTCACTGATGACAGGAGTTCACCTTTTCATGGTTGAGTAGGATTCCATTTCCCATATATGCTGGGTCTGCCGTATCCATTCATCTGTTAGTGGGCACTTAGGTTGTTTCCATATTTGGTTATTGTAACCCTTGCAGCAATACACACAGGGGTTCATACACAGTTTTTAGTTAATAGTTTCACATTCTTCAGGTAGATACCTAGAAGTGAGTTTACTGGACAATGTATTTTTAATTTTTTTTGAAGAAACACTCGATCTATTTTATTGAGTTGTTCACATTTGTTGCTCCCACAAGCCCCGGGACATGCAACTGGGGCCTTGGGATGTAAACGACTGCTCCCCACTTACACTATCAACACTGTACGAGGATTCCTTTCTCTCCACTTTCTTGTCAACACTTGTTTCTTCTTTTTTTTAAAGGAAATATGCAGGCAGGAATACAGGTAAGGAAGCAGGCAGGCAGGAAGAGAGAAGGGAAAGAAGCAGCCCATTTGCTTTTATTTTGGACCTTGGGACATATGTGAACTGCACCACGGTGGATTAAACCACCAGGCTAGTAGGGCGCATCTAAATAACACACATTTTCAAGAGCATCTTCAGGCAGAAAGATATGCATTAAGCCTATTGGAGGGGGAAGAAACACGGAATAGGGCATGCTCAATGATCATCTACCCTGAACTGACGAAGATGATTAACTTGATCTTTTGCACCTAAAGCTGAAAAGAAAGAAGAGAAAAAAATGGATATTACCTAAACTCTACCACCATGGTATCTGAATTTCTGCTGTCTACGCCTCTGGCCCTGGCTCCTGTGCTCACTCTGCTTTTTGTGTGGCTCTCGTGACAGTCACCCAGCTTCGTGTCTTAAGAAATAAGAATGAACTTTTGCTTACTAAATGCCAGCTTACCGCATGGGCCAGGGCTTCCAGGTATGCCATCTCAATTTATCTTCTCAGCAATATTCTCAGTGTTTCCATTTTATTTCACAGACATGGAAAACTGAGCTCAGAGATTAGATTCTTTGTCCGACTCCAACTAAATCCTAATGCTGAGATTCCAAACACCTCGCCTCACAGGATCATGTGACAAGCTGATTCAGTATCTTCCATAATTCTTATTTTAGTGATTTGTTATCTTGATTACTGTAGTTTCCTAATCATTCTCCTATTTCTGAGTACTTGGTTCTGTCTAGTTTTTGCTTTCATAGATACTTTTTTCTATGAAGATACCTCCAGGTTTAGAACTTCGTGATTCTGTTGAATTACTCCTTACCAGGACCAGGGTTACTTTGTAATCACACAAAAAACATGGACCTCATTACCTCAGAATTTCATGTTGAGGTGATTTTCACAAAAGGGTTTCTGGAGGAGTAGGATTTAAAACTGCAGCCATTGCAAGGGAGTATGTCTACATACATACATACCTACATTTATGTACCTACGCATACATACGTATGTATGGCGCCCACGGGGTGTGGGCAAGAGGAAAGTCCTGATGGGAAATAGGAGGGGCCAGGAAATGTGAGAGGGTGAGGCTTCCGGCCAGGCCGGAAGTGGAAGCCCTCTGACTTCTATAGCCGCATTTCCCTAAAGCCTTCTGGCTCAAGGTGGGGAACAGGACTCCGGCCACCCCTGCAGACACGGACGAAGCCGTGGGAACCTGAGGCTACTGTATGGCTGGTGGACCACGGGAGCACTCTCCCTGGCACCATGTTTGCTCTCTAGCCCTTTGGCGGCTGCCCTGGCCAGCCTGGGAGGGGTCAGCTGGGGATAGGCAGCGAGTAAATATAGACCCGGGGAAGGAAGCCAGGTGGCCCAGCCCTGTGCTGACCTCTTGCTGGAAGTGGGGGTGGCATTATGCGCGGGCACGCTCCTCTCCGGGGGGTGGGGGGCTGACACCTGTCCCAGCAGCCCCCCAGAATTGTTGGTAGTGACTGGGGCCAGGGGATAGTCTCAAAAGAGACAAAATGGGAGCAAGTGGAAAAGTTATCAAGAGATGCTATTTCTATGTGATCCAGTGCAGTCCTTCTTCCCTTCCTGGGCCTTGGTGGTCTGTCAAAGGAGATGCATACACCCATAAGTCCAGGATAAAGGACGATGTGGGAGTGAGGCCCCTCACAGTCCCTCTCCTCACCCCGTGGGTCCGGTCTCCCTGAGCAGAGAGGAAGGAGGGTGGGAGTATCAGCTTGACTTCCAGTGGCTCTCCTGCCGCCTTCCTGCGTACTGACCTTCACCCAGGGTCCAGGGACAGCAGTTCTGGTCCTCCCCGAGCTCCAGAGAAACCCCAAGCCTGGCTCTCCTCGCTCCCAGGGACACAGGCCTGCGCCAGTTCCACACCCACTGCCCAAGCCCACTCCAAGGGACGTGGAGTCCCCTTGGACTCTGGGAGGGGAATCCAGCAAGGCAGTCATTCCACCACAGACGCATTTATTAGCAATACCTATTCCCAGGCATTGAGGGGAAGGGTGCTAGAAGAGTGGTAGCAATTTCCCTGCTCCTCTCAGCTGTGTTCAAGGAGTAGAGAGGAGGGGTCACCCCAATCAGAATGACAGTGCCAGCAGCTAACATTTATTGAGCTTTTCCTCTGAGGCCTGAGGCCAGGCTCTGTGCGAAGCAAGTGCTTTGCATGCACCATCTCACATGCACCATCTCATCAACCACTTATAACAACCCTACAAGGTAGGTACCATACTGTCCCCATTCTAAGGATGAGGAAACTGAGGCCTGAAACAGCGAAGTGGGGGAGGCAGCTGTCAGCCTTCAAGGTTATCCCCGTACGCCTTCTGGCGGGAGCCCACAGCCTCTTCTGCCACATGTTCAACCATCTCCCCTGCTTCCAGTTCTCTCAACTCTTTTTATATTTTTGTTTTATAAAAAAAAATAGATTTTGCCCATATTCGGCAGAGCCCAGTCTTCTTCCCCACTTAGCCAAACCTGGGTTCTCCCAAGATTCAGTTAGGATGCGAATCTCTTAACAGGGTCCTAGACATGCGTGCATGCGTGTGTGTGTGTACACGTGTGTGTGTATGAAGCCAAGTTCTTTGAAAGCGCTTATAAAATACACAGTCAATAAATTACAAACTTTCTCCCCCCTCCCCATCCCCCACTCTCCCCACTGTTCCACCCCCCACCCTACATCCTAATCTAGAACAAACTGTGTATTGCCCCCAACCTCTGTATCCACAGGGCCCTGGGCCCTCAGTAAATGTTTGTGGAATGAATGAATGAGTGAATGAGTGAGCCCTGTCAGCCCTGACTGCACCCTCACCTTGCCCTCACCAGGATTGCTCCCTCTGTCCCAAAGAGGAGACCCAGGGTCATAGGTGGGAGCAGACAGGGAGGGAGGCACTAGCAACGCCTCTTTAAGAAGGGGAAAGAGGGTGACTGAAGTGGACCTGAGGCTCTGGTTTCAGAATTAGGAGACCTGGTTCCACCTCCAGCTATATGGCCAGGAATTGTGTGACCTTGGGCAGACTGGGAGAAGTATGATGACTATAGAATAGTTCTAGCATTTACAAAGCTCCTTTTTCACATTTATCTTTGGTCCTCAGTAACTATTCTGTAACACGGGTATTAGTATCATCATACCCATTTTACAGAAGAGAAAGCAGAGGCGAAAAGGCCAAGGGACTTGCCTAAGGTCACATAGCAAACAGGAACTTGGACCCCTCTCTTGCCCTTGCTACTGCCCCTGCGTGTGCCATGAGAAGGTGGGACTCACATCTAGGTCCCCCACAGCACATACAGTGTGGCAGCAGGAGGGACTGTGCAGGATCCCTTAATCTGGGCCCCACCAGCCATCTCCAGCCAGAAAAGCCAGTCTACCCTTCGGGGTAGGTTCCAGAGACACCCCTTTCTTTTCCACCCACAGCCCCTGGAGCCTCAGCTGCTGCCCCAGAGAGACGTGGGGGTCCATGAGGTGCCCATGAACTTCTGCTTTTCCTGGGAGACCAGGATGGTGAGATGGTGGGATGGTGGACAGAACTCTGGGGCCTGGGGCCTCCCCTCACACAGGCATGGGCACCTCGTCATATTCATCTTGACCATCCTCCTCATCAAAAGTGGCCTTGGCATCATCGGCATCCAGCTGGAGGGGTGGGGTAAGAAGGAGAGAAGGTGAGAGGCAGAGGCCAGGTGAGCCCCCCATTAGAGCAGAGAGGCAGGTTTAGGAGAGGATGTGGCTCCGCTTGAATCCTGCACCATGAGCCCCCAGGAGTGGCCCGGATTAGTGGTTTCTGAAGGGTGAGGAAGTGGGGAGGGCCTACAGAGGTGCACAGGATACTCCTTCCCCAGGGCAGCACCACAGTGACCTGAATTAGAGTGGAGGAGCGACTGTCCCACATGATCTGCAAGACCACACGGTTAGCCGCTCAGTGGAGGGGACAGCTCATGAGGAGCACACCCTGTGTGCCTCCTAACTCTCCACCAAACCTGCCATTATCCCTGCCATTCCAGGGGAGGAAGTCCAAGGCACCCGGAAACGAGGCCGCCTGCTCAGGCCACCCACCAGGAAGCGGTAGGGCAGGACCTGGCCCTTCCCACAGTGCTCTTCTGCTTTCCTTCCTTCTGAGGCCCAACCCTCACGTTCTCCCAGCCAGTCAGGGGCTCTGGTGGCCCCTCCCTCTGAGAGCCAGCGTCCTGTCTGCACCCTCCCTCTTGTCCCTGTCCCTCCTGTCCCTGTCCCAGGTGGGGACACTCACACACTGTAGTTCCAGGTTCCTGAAGATCAGCGGCAGCAGGAGATGCCGCAGAGGCACGGTGAGGATGAGGATGAAGGGCAGGGCCAGCGAGGTGGTCGGGTTGGACTTCGCTGCCCACAGCACTGCCAGGCAGATGATCTGGATGCCCGTGAACAGGTGCATGCGCCAGGTCTTTACCTGCGAGTGGGGGCTGGGTCACGGCCTGCTTATCCCACGCACACCCCCACCTTCCCGCTCCGGGGCAGCCGGTGGGAGAGTACCCACCCGCTTGACGTAGGGCACATCTGGGTGGTGCTTGGGTGGCTTGAGCAGAAGCAGGATGCGATCAAAGAGCTGGATGCCGCTGAGGGAGGTGACCCCCATGTAGAGGAAGATGCCAAACAGCACCGCCAGGGGGATGCGGGACAGGATGGGGCCCATGAGGATGGACAGGCCTGTGGGGCAGGGAAAGCCATGCACTCTCAGTCCCAGGTTCCTTGGATGGCTGCTGCCACAGGGGCTGGGAAATTAAACACAGGTACCCTGCAGAGTCCTAGCTGTGGATCCTCTTAATGGGAATGACCCCCGTTTTGTAGATGAGACAGGTTCAGAGAGGCAAAGCAATCTGCCTATGGCCACACAGCTAGTGAGTCCTGTTCTGCCTTATCACAGCTTACTCCCTCAGCCTAGAAGGATCACAGATGGAGTGCCTCCATCACTCTCTTATCATCCAAATTCTAGCCTCCTCCAGCACTTTGCCCGGCTTCTCCGTCAGTGGACACGGAGCGCCCCACATGGAGCTCAGCTGGACTCTCCGCTGCTCCAGAACGTGATCAGCCCCGGTGACCCTTCCGAATCCTCCCTGCCCTCGGCCTGCGCGCTGCCCCTCGATCAGACATACAGCAGCACAGAGACATCTAAAGGAACCCTCTCATGACGTGAGAAACAGGCCCAGAGACGAGGAGAGCAGGCCGCATGTGGAGGCCCTCCTTCCTCTCGTGCTCAAACGCCCATCCAAGTCCTTGCCGTTTCCTCCAGCATTTCCTCGTGTCAATAACTGATGCTAGGAAGGCCTGGCTGCCAGGTGGAAGGGTTGGAGGGGGTTCTGGATCCTAAGGGGCAGGGCTTGGAGGGCAGAAGTCGGGGCAGAGAGCAGCCAGCCTTACTCACCCACGAGCACAGAGACCAGGAGCCCGCTGATTCTCTGCTCCTTGACCTCCTGAATCTGGGCTGCAGCCCCTGGGGTGCTGGCCTTGCCCATGACAGTGAGGGCATTGGCGTGGGTGACAGAGCGCACGGTGGTGGCACTGAGCCATGGCATTCCAAAGAGGGCAGCCACCCCGCCCATGCCCATGACCAGCAGAAGGTCCAGGTGGAAGCCGGAGCCCTTGACCATCTTACGTTCCGGTTTGCTGACTATCAGTCTGGGGGTGAGAGGTCAGGGGTCAATAGGGCTCTTCCTCACCCCCGCCCTCTTGCCCCTTTCTGCCTTCCACAAATTTGGGTCCCTCTCTACCTCACCTTCTGTGTCCACCAAACTTGGAGTCCCTCCCTCCCTCCTTCACCATCTTGAGAATCCAGATGGACTTGCTTCTAAGAGCAGAAGTGTGTCGGACAACCCCTAGATTTACCCAGAAGCTAATGGAGCCTCAGCTGGCACAGGCCCCGTCCGCGATTAGCTACCTCCTTTTGTAATTCTCATTTTGTATTCTGGGCCTGAAAAAGGGCTCTCAACATGATACAATGTCAGGTCCCACAAAATCAGAACCCAGTCCTGCTCATCCATTATTCCTGCTGCTTGGGAGGAGTCACTTCTCCTCTTGGGCTGAGACTAATGCCCAGTCCTGGATGTCTTGCTGGCCTGGAACCTGACACGTTCCCTGCCTCAGACCCTCCCAGGCCCCACCCCAGTTCTTACGTGGTGATCTGGGACTCAAGGAAGATGAGGATGAAGACAAGCAGGGCAGGCAGAGCAGACCCAAACATCATCCAGATGGGGAAGTGGGAATACAAGCCCAGTGGGTGTATGATCCAGCCCCTGGCCGAAGAGTTGGACACCGTGAGGCCTTTAGGCACGCTGAGTTTCTGTGGAAGGAGGGAGCTGGTGAGAACACCCGGGCAGGGGGAGCCAGGGTTCTGGGCACTTGTGACTTACATTGAGAACCTACTTTGTTCCCAGTCACTACACAGTCTTTTACACGTATTTCAATGCCCAACTTTATGGATGAGACAACAGGATTAGAGAGGCTATGTCATCTGCCCTGCATCACATAGCTCTTTTGTGGCAGAACAGAGATTCATATTTGATTCATACTCAGATTCTTTCCTACTCCACTGGGTTAAGGAGTAGTACAAAGGGACCTGAGTCCTTGCCTTGGTCAGATGGGCCTCGTAGGACTGGGGAAAACATGGGGTCTTCAGGGAAGGCAAAGATGGCAAAGGGGCAGGTCTAGCTGGCTTCAGGGTTGGGAAAGCTGTTCTGGGGTGTAACATGCAGGGAAACGAAATGGGGGGTGGAGAATGGGTTACCTGGGTGTAGGTGTCCTGGATGAGGGAATCTACCACAACCATAAGCAGGATGGAGATGGGAACCCCAAAGTCCCCGATGATTCGTCGTAGCTGAGGGTAGGCAAAGGGACCGGTGGTCAGTGCCCATTTGTTCCCCATCTCCCATTGCTCCAGTCTCCACCCAGCAGGGCTGCTTTTCCCCTAGAATCCATTAGCATCTGTCTTGCCCTCAGTATACTTGCTTCCTTTCTTTTTTCCCTTTCTCAGCCCCACCCCTGGCCTCACAGCTTTCCTACACCTTTCCAAGAACAGTCTACCTCCCTACTCTGGGTTCTGAGCCTGGGTGTGCTGAGAAAGAGGTGAGCTTCCTGAAGAGTGAAATACTGGGTGAGGAGAGGACCACGGAGGGTAAGAAGGGGGAGTTACTGGCATTAGGGAAACTATGGGGTGGGTTCTCTGGGCTGGGATAGGACAGTCTAATCAAGGGCAGGTGAAGAGGATGTTCTGACCTTGCCAGGGAAGTAGGAGCTGTTCTTGAACTTTCGCAGCGTCATGGCAAAAAAGAAGGTGCCAGCCATGAGCACAAGGGAGAGAAGGGCTGTGTTGGGCAGGGGGGCCTGAGGTTTGGGTATAATTGTCACATTATGCTCGTAATGCTTCTGTAGTGGGTGGTCCTGGAATATCTGCAACAGAAAGTCAAAGTATCTTGTTTCCTCTCATCCAACCATCCATTCATTATTCATCTATCCATTATCCATCACCAATTCATCTACCCATCATATCCATCCATCCACCTACCCATCATCTCCCCACCCATCCATCCATACATCGTCCATCCATCCATCCATCCATCCATCCATCATTCATCCATCCATTCATCACCCACCCATCCATCCATCATGCATTCATCCCCGACCCAGCCATCCATTCATCATCCATCCATCTACCCACTCACCCATCTATTCATCCTCCATCCATCCATCCATCTTATTTCTTAACTGTCATGAACTTGCTTTTCAGGAGTGAGGAACAGGTTAGTCTTGTGAGATGGGTCATGGAGGCAATGAGTGTGTGTGTGTGTGTGTGTGTGTGTGTGTGTGTGTGTGTGTGTGTGCACCCAGGAACTGGCAGGCATGAGAAGACTGGAGGGTAGGAAGTAAATGCCAAGGAGGTTCCTAAAGGGCTTCAAAGACTTGGAAACAGAAGCACCTACCAAGCAACAGAATTAGAATTGTATCTACACAATATCTATCCTTACTCCATATAAAATGCAGATACAGATATAGTCTATGGTGACAGAGCTGAGGAGGCAGCTTATTCTAACCATATGCCTGCAGTTCCTGAGGGCAAGTACAAGAGAGGGAGTGAGGACTTCAGCCTCCAGAACCCCTGCTGCCCGACCAGGCCTGCAGCTTCCCATGTTCAGGCTCATCTCACACACATACTTGCCCGCTATCACTCTTGTGTGGTCACAGACATGAAATGTGCATCCAGAGGGGCCCTCTCCTGCACAGTCACTCTGCAGTCATGGCAAGAATACCAGGCCACAGTTGGCATCACGGTGTTTGTGATCACAGTCGCATGCCGTCTGTGGCACACAAATCAATGACACACGCACACACACTTGCTCATTCACTCCCCTGTGGGCCCACACCTTGACCAGCTTGGTGAAGGTCTCATAGATGAAGATGAGGGAGATGAGGAAGGAGAAGATCTCCTGGGTGTAGCGGGAGATGAAGCGGACCAGGAAGCTGCCCTCGAAGGCCACCACCAGCACCACCAGCAGGATGAGCCAGAAGCCGATCCACACTCGGCCCACGATGTACTCCAGGCCTTTGCTGTTACAGAACTGCAGATGTCAGAGGGCACCGGGGTCAGACAACAGGCCTAGGCAACTGGCATCACGCCATGGGGGTGCGGGGGCCAGTGCCGGGGTCATAGTGGGGCCAGAGCAGAGCTACCGAGAAGAAGGCTTCCTCAAACACGAGCAGGGGTCCTGAGAAGCCAACCACGAGCAGGGGCTGAGCCCCGAGCAGGGCGAAGAGGATGCCCTGCACCGCCGTGGAGATGAGCAGCTCTGACACCCCCATCTGGTTCTGGGTCTTTTCTCCTGTGGGTAGAAGTTACACTGGGGTCAAGGTCAGGAGCTCATTTCTAGGGGCCACTAGAGCATTTCATGGGCAGGCTTTTGCAGGGGTGCACAGTGTCAGACAGGGTCGGAGGTGAAGGTTGGGGGCACACAGAGGCACTGACCCAAGAGGCCACCGAAGGTGATGGCAGGTGACAGGGCAGCAAAGTAGATGAAGATGACAGCAGCCAGGACTTGGGGACTGAGGGCATCTGTGATGTCACTTAAGTAGCGGGGGTAGCGGCGCCGGATGTCACGCACCAGGCCCCCGAAGAGATTGCCTGTCCGCTGCAGAGGGTCGTCCGGGCCACCAGGGACCCCAGGACCACCATTCAAGTCTAGTGGAGGACAGAACCACATGACGGGGGGTAGCAGGGAGAGGCATGGGGACAGGGAACTGAAGGCTATCTGGTAGGAATGGGGTGACCAAGGAGACATGAGGACCAGGAGAGGCGACACTGGGTACTTGATAGGAAAAGAGGAGGCAGGGCCTCGCAGGGCTGTACTGGGGTGTCTGAGGGTCTATGGGGGCTCGGGGTCTTGGCTGGGCAGGGCAGGTACCTAGCCCCAGGTAGAAGCTGGGGTCTGGCTTGGCGGGGCTCGGCAGGTAGCGTCTCCGCAGCAACTCCCTCTGCACGGGCACCAGGCTGAGCAGGGCTTGCTCTGAAGGGGCGTCCGAGGGGGGCAGCACCAGACTGCAGTCCAGGAATCCCTCCAGGGAACGCACCAGCTCGGCCCGGCTCTGGGCCAAGTGCGCGTCAGTGCGGAACACCTGGGGCAGGAAGGCCGGGCGTCAGGGCACCTGGACCTGCCGCACCAAAGGACTCAGGAGTCCTGAGTTAGGGCCTCCGGGGACCAGAAACTTCTCACCTACTCCTCTCTACTGGAGCGGCTTTTCCTACCGGCTCCCCTCCTTCTCCCCACAAATATGAAAGGGCTTTGGGAAGGGGCAAAAAAAAAGCAAAAAACGAAAGCACACCAGGTGGGTTATAGCAGACCGAACAGAACTACAGCAGATTAGGCCAGCCCAAGCCAGACCTGGCCAGGTAGAGCCAGGTCACAGTGGGCCAGACTAGAGCAGGCCACAGTCAGCAGGGCTGAGCTAGACAGCTCGGCCCCCTCTCCCCGGGCCAGGCAGGGCAGAAGCACTGGGTTTGATAGAAGCCTAATGAGCAAAGCTAAGGTAACCCAGACCAGTCCAGACTGCAGAGCCCACTGCCCCAGGCTCCTCACCCTCTCGGACATGAGGGTGGCTGCAGCCCGGCCCAGCTGCGTGTAGTCAGTGCGGGAGTCCTCAGGCCCCAGCAGCACGAGGAGGAAGCGCACTGGCACCGGCAACTCCACAGCCTCCAGCTCTGCGGCCTCCTGCAGCCTCACAAAGCCCAGCACTGGCTGCTCCAGGAAGGCAGCACGGCCTGCAGGGGCGGGATGGGGTGAGGGATCGGGGCGGGATGAGGCGGGCACTGCTGGGTCCAGGTTTAGGGAGAGACAGGCTGGGCCCTAAGACAGGAGGCAGGAGCAGGGGCGTGGAGTGGTGAGGGGTGAGCCACCAGCTGCTTACCCACTAGCACCAGGGTGGCCTCCGAATCCGGGGGAATCTTTTCCAGAATTCCAGAGGGCGAGTGCCCTTCTGTGCCCGCCTCTCCCTGTTGAAAGGAGGGTGGTGAGGGGACTCTTCCAGTTACTCAGGCCCCAGGAGACCTGAGCATCCAGTCTCTCCCTCTCCTCCCCATTCTCATTTCTCGCTGTATTCAGACTGGGGGCTTTCCAGTCAGCCCCCTTCCTCTGGTACAGCTCACCTGCTCACAGAAGAGCTGTGTCTCCAGTGAGGGGACTTGGGGAAGCAGAGGCTGTGAGGGCTCCCCAGAACGTGTCAGGACCATGGGCTTCACACCCCCCAGGGCCTCTAGGTCTCCAGCGTGGCTGCAGGACACACAGGGAACAGGGACTGAGTAAGCTGTGCAGACCGGGCCCTCTGCGGAGTGGGGGCTGGCGGCAGGAGGCATCAGTGGGACTTCCGAGTGGCCAGACTAGCGAGGGCCTGAAGGAGAACCAGCCTCCTCGGAAGGACATTGAGGATGTGAATGGGTGGTCTCTGTTTGGATGACTAGGCAGAGCCAGAAGAACAATAGAGGAGAGGGCCTAGAGAGTCTGCCCTCCTGGGGCTCACTGCTCCCCAACTCTGAGCATGGAGACACGGCCACCCCTCTAGAGGTATCAGAGGCAGGAGCCATGGTCGAAGAAAGGTGGGCTCTGGTCTGGGTGGGAGGAGCCATCTGGATCCCAGGGAGACCTTGGGGCAGGTGGGCTGGGGACATGGGCCCGTGGATATGGCATCCAGGCCCTGGCAGGCAGGGGCACCTGTGTTTGAGCAGCAGGACCCGGAGCAGCTCATCTCGGTCCTGAGGCCGGATCTGCTGCTCGTAGATGAACCTGTCCAGCAGCTGGTGGGCCACTCCGGCCAGGGAGGTCTCTGGTAGGTCCAGGAGGACAGACCCTGCAGACGGGCGGCTGTGTGTTAGGACCACGACATGTGCAGAGAGGCACCGGCTGCACAGGTCCATGTTCATGGCCACCCAGAAGCTGGCCGGCGGGACCTAGCCCCCTCCCCACCTGCCACACACACACAGGAGTCACAGGGAGCTCAGCGGAGGCTCACCCTTGCTGAAGGTTCTCTGTAGCTCCAGGAGGCTCCAGAAGGTGAGGTAAGATAGGTGCGGCCGGCCCCAGGCCCCGTCCTCCCCCAGGTTCTCCTCCAGCCGCACCCAGCGCGCGGCCTCCATCCACCGCGGCTCCTGGTTCTTCTGGTCCATCACCAGCTCCTGCAGCTCCACGTAGACCTGTGTCCAGAGGCCTGGCTGAGTCCTGCCAACCCAGGGCAGGCCCTGAGGAGGCCGGGCCCCGGGCCGTGGCGGACGCTCCTCAGGCTCTCAGGGCCTTTCAGGGGCAGACCTTGAGCTCAGAGGGCTGGAGGTGGGAAGGGTCAGGAGATGCTCACCAGTCCCTTAAGCAGGGTACACACCCCTGGCTCCTCCCCAACTTCCTGATGGAGACTTTTGACCCATTTGGAGGGGTTTGAAAATCCCCCACATCAAAAGCAGGGCTAGAGGGAAACCTTTGGGATCATCAGGTCACTCTCCTGCCTCTAGGACTGTTAAGCATGCCTTTGGGGTTCCTTCGGACCAGGTGGCCACTCCAGGGGACTAGTTGAGGATAGACCCAATTTCCCATTCAATTAGTTTGGCACCCAGCAGAGATGCGGGGGTCTGGCAGAGGAGAGCTCTATTTCATTTTCTGCTTCCCCAGGGGGCCGCTGAGAGCCCAGCCTGGGCCAGACTGGGGCTCACCCCCCCACCCCCCCCAGCAGCCAGGAAACCCTGTCTCTGCCCCAGGAAACCCCGCTCAGTGGGAGATGTCCTCTTCCCTTCTTCCTCTTTCCCAGGTCCCACTGCTTCTTGACCTGTTGCGGGTCCCCCCATGTCTGGTGAATGGTAGGGTCCCCAGGCAGCATGGGGAAGAGAACTGGGGGAGGCTGGGTCCTCACCTCGTGGGTGCCGCCTGGCTGGGATGTGGTTTGGTAGTCGGTAGCTGTGGGCTCAGTGAGGTGAGCTGAAAACCCAGAGGCCAGTTAGCTCTGCTCCCAGAAAACCCTTGCTCCCTCCAGCACCCCCATGGTGTTCAGAGACCAGCCCCGACCAGATGGAGCCCCACTCCCTGCCGTTGTCTCTAGGCAGGGACCCTGAGGCCCCCACCAGAGCCCTGCCACTCAGTGGACTCCGGCTCCCATGCCTGGCCCTGTCATTCCCCCTCTGAGCACTGTGAAGCCCCCTACTTATCCTCAGCAATGGTGGGGAGGGACATCTCCAAGGTGACCAGAGGGTCCTGAATAACAATTTGTGGGATTATGCTAGTGTCTCTCCTTCTCCCGCCACCTCAGGGGCCAGACCCCCTTCCTTTTCCCACCTGCCTCAGCAGACCTGGGAGCCCAGTAGCTTCTCACTGCTCCAAGCGGAACCCTGGGTGCCAGGTGGGGTCTGTCCTTATATTTCCGCCACCCCCCACCCAGCCTCAGTCCTCATTTCCCAGAGGGGCCTCTTATCTCTAGCACCAATTGCCAGCACTTAAGTCCTGTTGACAGTAAACAGGTGCCTGCCTGGGCCCCCCAACCAAGACCTTGGACAGGCCTGAGAAGGCTTCCTGTTGTCTCTCTGCCCCAGGGGTCTTCAGGACCCTGATCCTCAGGACCAGTGGATCCTCAAGACAGAATGATGTTCCAGAATAAGCCCAGTGTCTGGCTTAGTAGCTGGCATTAGAGGGGCACGGGTGCCAGGTGGGCTCATGTCCTTGTCCCAGACAGGCCTGGCTGCCCTCTCACAAATCTAAGGGTCATGGTGACAGGTGACTGGCCTTGCCCCCACCCTCCAGTAACCTCCTGTGATCATTTCAAACAAAACTCTGTTTATCCTTCAATCAACCAGGATTGTGGGGGAGCTGGCCCGGGGTTGAGTGAGGGCTGAGCGGAAAAAGAGGGACCGACTTGCTGAGCTGTCCCTGTCTGGGGCTCATCCCGGCGTTGGGGCCAGCGGCTCACCTGCTGGTACCTCCATCTGGGGCATGGGGACACCTGGGTCTTCATACGCATCCTGCTCTAGGATATCCTCCAGCCCTGATTCGTAATCCTCCTGTAGAAAGAGGCCATCTGGGCTGGGCTCTGAGGGGCTTCCTCAGGCCCCCTGAAGACAGAGCCAGGACTGGGCCCCCAGAAGCCCCAGGTTGAAGCCCTGAGCACCAAGGAAGGCTCACCTGCAAGTCCCCCATGGCGCCTTGTGGGTTGTCCATCTGTCCAAGTGTCCACGGTGATCTGAGACCCCCGCATAACCCGCACTGCGGGTCCCTGCAGGGGAGGGGCACAGATTGAGGAAGGCACAGGGCACCCTGGGGTCTCCTGGGCCTCCCTCAGAGGGGCCTGTGTTTGAGTGAAGGGGAACCCAGTTGTTGGGAGACAGCGGGGTCAGAGAAAGTGGGGGTCGGGGGGAGCTGGGTGTAGGTGGGAGGACACTGCAAGGGCAGGAGAGATGGACAGTATGGGGAAGAGGGAGCTCAGCTGCCATCAATCTAAGGGTGTTGGGAGAGGATGGGGGTGTCCTTCAAATCCAAGCCCTTCCTTTAGCCACCAGCCAGGCCCCACCTGCCTTCTTTTCTTGTCTCTCCCCAGGCCTCAGTCAACCCAGGAGCCCGACTGTCCCTCTTCAGGGGACTTGCTTGCCTGAGAGTCTCCACAATGTGCCCTCTTCTCCAAGGAATGGCTCTTTCCACCGGGCAAGTGGCTGCAGCATGTTTGGGAGGGACCCCCACCTCTGTCAAAGGACTCTGCTTCTCCCCCCACCCCATCTTAATTCCCTTTCTCCCACTCTTTCCCCACCAAGCCCATTGACCTCCTCACCAAGACTTTCCTGCCCCTGGGCCTTTGCGCAAGCAGTTATCTGAATCCTGGATACCATCCCTGCAGCTCTCCGCTCAGACGGCTCCTCATCAGATTTCCTCCCTGACATTCTAACACTAAATTAATCTGCCATTTTTTGGTCTCTGGTTCTTTGTGTATATATTATTTGGCAATGCCTCTAGAAGGAAGTCACAGGAGCTCAAAGACCTCCATATCTTAACTCTCACTGAATGTCCCACTCTGAGAAAAATGGCTGCCTCCTAGCAGATGCTCAATTAGTATGTGTTGAATGAATGTAAGAATGGCTCCCCATTGCGGGCTTGGGACTCTGGGAACGGGGAGTCAGGATAACTGGAACCCAGGACACCACAGAGTCCTGCACCGCAGTTTTCTCAGCTGTATCTCTAGGAGGAGTGTGAGGAAGGCAGGGGTCCTGAGGGCAGTCCCACGCTGGGTGTGAAGGGACTTCCTTCCCCTCCCGCCACCTCCTGCCACACAGAGCACTGTGGTGACAGGGATTTGGATTAGGTGAACACGTGCCCTCTGTGCCCAGAGTGGTGCTGAGCAGGAGGACACTGAGATGAAGAGGACACTGTCCCTCAAGAAACTGCAGCCCTGACGGGAAGACAAGCCAGGACACACGTGGGCTATGTGGGTCGGGGATGACACGACCCTGGAGAGACACCAGTTTTGAGGGGAATGTGCTGGGTGCCACCGATCTATCTGGCAGGAGGAGCAGATTTGTGTCTCTGGACAAGGGACACTGTACTGGGCCTAGAAGCTTTAGGCCGAGAGGTGGGGAGGATTGCCCAGGTGTGAGGAACGGCCAGGGAAAGGTGCCCAGAGGACCAGGTGGGACCTGCCAGGTGAGGGGGGAGGGCAGGGCACTCCCAGAAGGCACCGTAGAAAGCTTGCTGAGAGTGGCTGAACCTGCAATCCTTAGAGCAGGGAGGTACTTAGTGGAGTCCCGTTAGGGTGAGAAAGGCTGGCCCCTGCCTTAGGGGTGAGCAGGACAAGTGATGGCCATGGGAGGGTCCCAAAGCCTGGGGATGGCCATCATTATGGCATGGGACATGACCCTTGAGGACGCTAGTCATGCACCTTTTTTCTTCTTCTGTCCTTCCCTGTCCCCTTTCCCCTAAGTTCCCTCACTTCCTCTGTGCTCATCTTCATTCTCTTTCTTCCCATCTGGTCAGGGGGCTGAGACAGCCAGAGAGAAGATGAGCAGAGGAAGGCCCTTGAGATCAGCTAGGGCCTTAGGGAGCGCGCCCAAGATCCCGTGTCAGCCCTCGCCAGGCCCGGCTGCAGGCCCAGTTCTGCCTGGTGCTGATAAGAGCCAGGTCCCTGATCACTGCCCTGTGTTTGGATGGGTGTCAAACACCTGGCCAGCCCGCCAGCCAGGGCAAGACCGATAAGGGGGAGTGGGGTGCCCAGAGGTGGAGCACAGCTGGGAAGAGGCTGGCAGGACTAGATGACAGGGAGGGCCCCAGCTCTGCGCAGTCGCTCCCACACTGCATAGGGCTGCACTGCCTTATCCCCCAAACTCTCTGCAAAGTGGGTCGTGGTATTAGCCTCATTTTACAGACCAGAAACCGAGGCTCTAGGGATTGCCTGCTTCGGTCCCCTAGCTGACAGGTATTAGAGGTGGGCTCAAACCCTGGCCTACCTGACTCTAGCTGCAGCTTGAAACTTCAGGTGAGTTTTTTCCCAGGAAAGGAAACTGCTATGAACCAGTTTATTGTTAGTGACTGAGAGTAGAGACTCTGCAGTTTGACTGCCTGGGTTCAAATCACTGCCCTGTCACTTACTGTGTGACCTTGGGAAGGTAATTCAGCCTCTCTGTGCCTGAGTTTTCTCCTCTGTAAAAGGATAACAAGGATCCCTACCTCTTAGATGTGTGGAAGCATTGATTGTGTTCCTGCACATAAAGCACTTAGAATAATAGTGCCTGACACACACTCAGACGTAACTGTCATCCCCCTCTGATTTCCCTTTAATTTCTGTGGAATTAGCCTAAGCACTTTGAGACCTCTGGTGGGGACTCCTTTCCCTCTGAACACTCCCCAGGGTGCGGATTGTGCCAGGTCTCCCTGGAAATGTCCCAAATGGGAAGCAGTGTCAGTCGACAGCTTTAGTCTTAAGTGAGAAGTGGGGCAGTCTGGGGACCCCCATATATAGGGGAAAGAAGGGACTCGGGGGCAAGACCTGAGGCTGAGCATGGGGCCCCCTGGCCTGGGATCTGAGGGGCCGGTAATAGGAGCCTGACAAAGGCCCACGCTGGAGAGGGATCGGATTTGCTCCCCCAGCTCCACACACCTCTGCTACCACGTGCCCCATACTTTTCCCGAACACCCGCCGCCCTTTCTTCCCAGCTGCAGGTGCCAATAGGCCTGTGCCTTTAGGGGGAACAGGATACATCATCTCACCCACCTGCACCCGCCTTGGAGGTCCGGGAACAGTGCTACTTGAGCACAGATGCAGGCTGGGCACCTGTAGAAACCCTCAGAACAGGTGCCCCAGGACCACCCCCAGCCCTTCCGGCCCTGCTCACCTGCTCACGAGCCTCGGGGTCCCTCGGTGAACTCCTGCAGCTGCTGGTGCCCTCTGCGACCAGTTCAGCTCGCACCCACTCTAACAGCACAGGTCCTCGCTCCTGTGCCCCGGGCAGCTCGCAAACCCCTGACTCATGCCCCCGCCTCCTAATCTGCCCGCCCCATGGGCCCTGGGAGCCCCTCTCCACCCGCTGCTGGGTGCCCAGTAAACAGAGTTATCACTCACCCACATCTGGACAGCTGTGAGTCTGGCCCACCCCACCCCAGCCGGTCAGTCACCCCTCCACCCCGACCTCCCGAGGCCCTCCTTGCCCCTGGAATTCTCCTGGATCTTCTTTTGTGGATTAAGCTTTAGTGGCTGGGTTCTTGCAGCTGACAGCATTCCGGAGGTTCTGTCCCAGCCTCCGGGCACCCCTGTCCTGCCTCTGTCCATCCTCTGGCCAGGCCCCTCTGCTCTGGAGACTTCTCTCTCCTTTTCGTATCCTCCCTTGGCTCTCACCTTCCCCTTTGTCACCTTTCCCACAGGGACCTGCTCAGTGCTCACAGGGACCAGCCAGCCCCCTCCACTTCTTGCTCTGGACTAGGGTGCCCTCACCACCCTCTCCCCAAGACCCCAGGTGGCTCCAAAGAGCTGACCCCTGAGCGCTAAGACGCTGCCTCTCAGTCAGCCTGAAACAATGTCAGGTCAACAAAAACAAAACCTCGGCTCCCAGCTCCCAGCTGACAAAGCCCCAATGTCTGGGCACACAGGCTCCTCTGTCGGCAGCCAGTCCCAGGGCCCCAGGCCAGAGCAGCCCGCATTCTTGGCCTCCACCTGCCCCTCCCCACGCCCCCCAGCAGGGCAGCCTCTGCTCCTGGGGGAGGTTGGGGCCAGTCACCTATTTCTGGGCTCTGGTTGCTAAAGAGGCAGACACAGAAAGGTGAGTTCATCGAGAATGAAGGTGTAAAGCTGACAAAGCGGATTTTCGGATATGGCTCTGGGCACAGGGAGAGGAATCTGTCCCACCTCAGCTCCCACACTCCTGGTGGGGGACCCTGGCAAATGCCTGTCCCTCTCTGGGCATTAGTGTCCTCAGCTATAAAGTAAGAGGATCAGGTGCACACCTGTGGCTAAGACAACTAAGGCACGGCTCATGGAGACCCTGCGGACTGGGGTTCAAGACCCAGAGCCATGTTTGCAAATAAAGCGATCAGCTGGGGACTTTCCTGCTTGAGACTCAAACAACAGAAACTCAGAGACAGGGACAGGGCAAATAACATGTCCAGAGATTCCACAACCATTTCTGGGACTCCACTGCAAGCCGGACAGAAAGAGAACGGGGCAGCGGTTCGGCCCTGGAGCCAGGCACTGTGTTGGGGGCTTTATCTGGTGGTCACACTTATTCCTCACAACTTTTCAGAGGAGGAAACCAATGCGAGAGGCCGAGCGGCTTCAGAATGACAGGTGGACGATGGGCACTGGCTCCATGCGTGGCACTGTGCCCAGCTCTTCACCGGCCTCATCTGGGCTCCCTGACCCTCTGAGAAAGGCACTTGTGTTTATTTGCTTATCATTTATTGTTTGTTATTGTTATTCCCCTCTTACATGAAGAAGCTAAGGGCTGAGATATGGTGACTGGCCCCAGGCCCCTGGCTGGTAGTGGAGCCGGAGCTGGGACTCAGCCTGGCATTCTGCATGGTGCTCAGCCCAGGGCACCCTTCTGCCACCACAGCCTTCACATCAGCCAGAAACAGAGAGGCCCTGGCTGGAGAAGCAGGGGTACCTCCTCCTGCTCTGGGGCCGCTGCTCGCTCTCCCGAGGCCCGGCTGTGTCCCGAGCCCTGGCCCCAGCTGGGCCGCTTCCTGTGGCTGCAGCAGCAGATGCCATGTCAAGGCACTGCCACAGCCTGGGGGGCCCGGGGGCCAGCACCCAGTCCCTGCACCTGCCCCAGGAGCCAAGGGGCAGCTGTCCAGGAACCTGCAATGGAGCACCTCTCCCCAGCCCCGGGAAGGGCTGACAGCTGGCCGGGGCAGCAGGGACAGGGAAGACCACCAGTGAGAACATCAGGCTTGGGAGCAGACTGCCCAGCTGTTCGGCTGTTCCACAGGTGCCACCTCTGGGCAGCCCACCAGATACCCACACACAGGAGAACAGACTGGCATCTGCTCCTTGCTACACATACCATGTGTTCTCAGTCACTCTTGTCGCCCTGACTGAGCACGGATATTTCCCCGAATCTGCCTGGATCACACTTGCTTGCTTTTGTTTTTCCCAGAAGGGACAGCTCCACTCACTCCTTTCATTCCAGTTTGGATGTGGGTAAGTTAACGTGGGGAAAGGTGTGTGTGTGTTGCGGGGGCGGCGGGGGAGCTTGCTCTCTTTAGCCATGTCCCTGGACTAGACCCGAGTGGCCTGGCATTTCAGGGGAATTGAGCAGGGCCCCAGGACTGCCTCAGAGGGACCCCTCTTGTCCTCTGGAACCCCACACCCCACAGCCACAGCAGGTCACCCTCTTCCCTTGGAGTCTCTCTTGCACCCCTCTCCCATTTCCTAGAGCACTAAGGAGGGAGCCTGCCAGGCCTCCCTGAGGTGTGTGTGTCCTTGTCCAAGTCTGCGCTCACGGGAGTTGGGAAGTGTTGACAGGAACCCCAGGAGACGAGGGAGAGCCCCACCCAGCCTGCAGAAACCTGTCCTCGACCGGGGTTGGTTTTCTAACCCTACGTGCCCCATGTGCCCGTGTAACACAGCCCCCTGCAGTGCTGGAAGTTCCCAGAGGGAGACCCTGTGGGCAGGGAGTAGAGTCCTCCTCGAGGGACCGTCACTTGTCCTGGAAAGCAGTCGGCCCTCAGTGAGAAGTGGACTTGGCAGTGAGGGCAGAACTTGGCCGGAGGAGCAGAGGCTGAGACTCTGGCTGGGAGGAGGGTTAATGGTGACCGGTGGATGGTTAATGCAGTGTGATGGGATGCCACAGGGGTGCTGGGACCAGTGGAGACAGAGCCATCTCCCCGTCTCCCTCCTGCCCCAGGGCCCTGTGGGTGGGGGCTGCTCTCTCCAAGGCCCTCAGAGCGCCACTGCCAGGAACACTGCCTCAGCCACCCCTGTGAGCACTGAAGAGTGTCTGAGCCCATATCTGGGGCAAAGTTGGTTTGCAGTGGCAGCTAAGGTGAGCAGATGGATGCCCAGGTGACAGGGCAGGAGGCTGGCAGAGGGGGCAAGGGCTGGCTGGCTGGGGGCTCGGGGGAAACACACGTCATTCCCTGAACATGGAATTTCCTGAGCCCTCATGGAGTGAGGACTCAGACCACTAAGGTTTTGCACTAAAGGACAGTACCCACTGGCTGGGACATTTGGGTTCAGTGGAACTGCTGGGGCAGGAGGGTCTTCCACTGGATTGAGCTGCCCACATCCTCTCTGGCCTGTGTGAAGACTGGGAGTGACTGCTGGGAAGGAGCTGGACAACGTAATCTGCATGCAGGTAGGGGACTGGTTGTGAAAGGGGAGAGGGGCCAGGGAGCCAAACGTCCCATGTATCACTGGCCAGGGCAGGAAGCATCCATGCTCCAGGAGTTCGTGTCCAGTGGGACGGCACGAAAAATCATAGAGTGCAATGACAAGGGTTGTGAGCAAAGAACCGGGACCCAAAGGATGAGAATTTGGGAAGTGGAAATGTCCCCATGGAGTCCTCTGAACTGAGTCTCAGGTAGAGAGACCAGCGGTGTAAGGCACGACTGGAGTTGGGGACCAGAGCAGTCTAAGGGTTCCTGGAAATGGGGCCATCATTCCTGCACGCTATGAATGGACAGGCCATCATTACTACAGAGGTGAGGAGTGTGAGGGCAGGGAGAATAGAGGTGGAGGGGGCTGGGCATACCCATCCCTCCTTCTCCTAATCCTGTACTTCATGACCTGAATCTCTAGCACCCTGGGCTGGGCCTTGGGGGACCCTGAGAGCAAGGGGGTTTCTGCCTCTCTGGGGGCAGCCAAGTCAGGTACAAAGGTAAGTCAGCCTGAGGGTCTGGAATTCATGTCCAGCAGGGCCTTGAAAGATGCCTGAGGTTTCCCCAAATGGGGAGGAGGAGGGAGGTCAAAGGGCAGATTTGGAGAGCTGTGGGGATCAGCCTAGCTCCCCAGAGAGCTCAGCGAGGTGGGGTCCCTGGGAGGCAGCATCTGCAGGAGAGGCCTCATAGTGGGGCTGGCGCTCTCTCCGAATCTGACACTGGCTCTTCCTGAAAGTTCTGTGCTCTCTTGGTTTCTGGGTCTTTGCATGAGCTCTTCCATTGTCCTGAGACACCCTTCCTTTTCATGGCTGATAGACAGAACCTGCGACCTTCAAGTTTCTGTTCTTGCATCTCGACTCTGTGAATCCTCTCTACCCAGCCCTGAACCCTCCCCACTCCGGGCAGATGGAGACAGTCCAGTCCATGGCCCACCCATCATTGCCTATCCATGACCTACTGTGAGGTCCATGGCTGTGTCTGTCTCCTTCACAGACCATGAGCCCTGAGGATGGGGACCATGAGCAGGGCTCTGCTCATAGCTGATTGTTCATATGTGTTTGTTGACTTTGAATGGAATCGATGCAAAAATCAGTCCCTTACCCCAGCGCTGAAAGCACTGATAAGACATGTTATGAGTGACACATTACTAGACCTCTTTAATTCTAACCATTTTCCCTAAACACAAACAGGTAAAGAAACAAATCCTCAGCCTCTTCCAGACTTCTTTATCCATTTGGTTCCTCGTGCCCCCAGCCAAGGTGCTTCCCCGCCCTTCTTTCCCTTACTGCCCTTCTTTCCCTTACCGCCCTTCTTTCCCTTACCGCCCTTCTTTCCCTTACCGCCCATTCCCTGAGCTCTCCACCCTTCCATTCTCTTCTCTCCATCTTCCCTGTCTCCCTGGGCCCAGCATCTCACTCCTGGATCCTTCCGAAGCACCGGAGGAGCCTCCCACCTGGCCGCCTGCCTTTGCATGGGCCCGCTATGTTACAGGAGCCACCCAGCGCTTAGAGCAACCTTTCAGAAACACAAATCTGACTTCCCCCCTTGGAGTATCACACATACCCCACTCCTGGCTACACCTGCCCTCTACTCACCCCTCTTTCCATTCTGCCAAGGCACCAGCCATGCCTGCCCATCTCTCTCCACCCCAGTCTTCATGACTGACTCTCTCTTTCTCACCATTGAGGTCTCAGGTCCAATGTTACCCCTGCAAAAGGTCTTCTACCACCACCACCTATTTAGCGAAAACCCCCAGCCAATCGATTACCATGTCAAGGAAAACCAGGGTTAGCTGTGTGTGAGAAAACTCCAAATGTTAGTGATTTAATCAGAACAGAAGTCTATTTCTTGCCAATGTAAAAGTCTGGGGGCAGGAGGTCCTAGGCTGGAATGGTGCTCCACAGTGTCAGGCATCCCGTCCGGGGACCTTCTCTTTGTGTCATCTTCAACAGATGGCTTTCTCTTCATGGTGCATTACGGTTGCTGGAGCTTCAGCCATCACCTCTGCATTCCAGCCACAGGATGGAGTTAGGGATAAGAAATACATGCCCATTCTCTTTCAGAACAGTTCCTGGAGGTGGTTTGTGCTTACAGCCCATTCATCAGGACTTGGTCACATGAACTACATTTAGCTTCATGGGAGCCTGGGAAATGCGGTCTTTATTCTAAGAAACCTGTGTCCAGAGTTCTATGACACAGGAAAGAGCATAATGGGGTGAGAGAGGATCCTCAACAATCTCAGCCAGAATCACATTGTTGGCTAAATTTCTTCTTTTTCCTATTAGTTGATAGTTTCTTATTTAACTAGTTAAATGCAAACATATTTCCACTAAAATATAAACTCTATGAGGGCAAGTCCTTCGTTAGACGTGTCCATCATTCTATCTCCACGAAAAATATTCCTCCTAGAATGAAGCACTAGGGGAAAACTTGGAACTTCAGATGAACAGATAAGTTCCTCTGTTTCAGAAAAGAAAGAACTACTTACCTCATCACTTTCCCTTTTTGCCTTGACTGCTAGGACCTCAGGCAGTAACAGGGGACTCACAGCTCTTGACCGTGAAGCTGCAGCTTCTCACACTCTAGAAATTCTTCAGTAAGGAAAGGACTGGTTTGGAAAGGCTTCAAGGAGGAGGCATCTTGAAGGACAGGTGGGACCTTTAATGGCATTAGCCCTGTCCCCTGGAAGCTACCTTCTGAAGTCATTTCTGTTTTCCAATCCCACTCCTCTGGCCTCTACATCTTTCCCCACATTTGGGTACTCTCTCATATGTCACTAATCTCACTGGCTAGCTTCTGTCCCAGGGTGAAGCACAGCCCACAGATGGATGGACAGTCCTAGAAGGTCTTACAAGGCCCCGGATACTGAGGGCTTCAGTTTTGAAAGTCTTGGAGCCAGTCCCAGCCAGAGCAAGAGACTGAAGCCAACATGCAGCCCCTGACCCTCGGCCATCCAAAACACAACCATCATGGCGTAAAGACCAGCCTCCATAAACTAAGCTGCCTTTATTCACAGGCCGTTCTCAGTTCGCGCTCATAATACTGGAAGAAAGTGGGACACAGAGAAGTGAAGTAAATTTCCAGAGGTCACACAACTCATCAGCCGGGGAGTTGGAACAGGATTTGCATGCAGGTACCAAGCCAGGGGACAGGCGGAAAAATCCTCAAGGAAATGACTCTTCTGGGTCAGTGAGAGTTCAAGGTCAAACCAGCTAAGGGAGCTGGGTACAGAGGACTCCAAGGCTCGGGTGGGGCTGCGACCGGAAACGCTAGACCACTAGACTGACCCTGGCTGGGCCAGGAGGGTGGGGTGGATAGGCGGGGA
Organism: Solenodon paradoxus; assembly: GCA_004363575.1. Classification (NCBI taxonomy): domain Eukaryota; kingdom Metazoa; phylum Chordata; class Mammalia; order Eulipotyphla; family Solenodontidae; genus Solenodon; species Solenodon paradoxus. Next base: position 186,356 of record RJWH01002448.1, on the reverse strand, counting down.
CCGTACTTACCAGATCTGCTAAGTCAGAGGAGCCGGAGGCTGAAGACTCCAGCCCTGTGCTCTTATGTCTTGGCGCCCCACCCCGTCTGTTCCTGGGGACCTGCACACCCGAAGGGCTGGCCAGATGGGCAGAGAACCTGTCTGGGTGGGAAAGAGAACCATGATAGGACAGCAGAGAGTGTCCTGCTGAGAGTAGGGACCTTGCTGGGCACGTTCACAGATACGTGCGCCAGGGGCCTGCTGCCCCTTGCCTCCAACTCCCAGCTGCTCCTGGCAGACTCAGGATAGTGTAGATTCTTCCTTCTGCCCCAGGTTCTGCTGACCTCTCGGCCTGGCCTCTAGCTGTGGCGTGCTCTTAATCTCAGGCCCAGACCTACGGGTCCTAGCCTCTGCTTTCCCTTTTATGGTGGGTCTTCGCGCCCTGTGAGTGACCTTTTTATACGGATGAGGAAGCAGAGGGCCAGAGGTTACTGCTAACCGGCAGAGGTAAGGCAGAGAGGCCCTAGAATTCAGCCTCCCGCCCTGGGCTGGAGCTTGTTCCTAGAGAGGCTACTGGTTTAAATGGAGCTGAGTCCTTCTCCAGTCCTGTTCCCGGCCCTTCTATTGTCTTGTCACCACAGCATGGATGGGGCCACCCACCTCAGATCCCCCTGCAGGGACCTCCGCTCTGGGATGCCTCCCCTTCCTCTAGGTACTGAGACCCTCTGCTTTCGGGCCTGTGCATGGAGGTGTCACAGAGGCTGACCAGGGGTTATCCAGGCTCTTCCCCACTTCCATGTCTCAACCTTTGAGATACATGGAAGCAGAAAATGGCCTCTTTCACTGCAGGATGGGGGTGGGGCTCAGAGGGTCCCTGATGCCAGGAACCCGGGTCAGAGGTGTGTGTTTAGAAGGGTACACACTGGCCCTCTGGGCAGCACCCATCCTGCCTCAGGGGCAGTCTCCCCTCCCAGCCCTTGGGGTCCCCTTCCTGCCTGAGAAGACAATCCCCATTTTTCCTGGAGGAAGGGGACAGATGATTCCTCCAGAAGAAGGTTAGGCCTGACTCGAGGACAGTCCCTCCCTTGGGGAACAGCTCCACCCCTTCTTGGCCCCTCCTATCTGCTGAGCCAGATGTTGGGGACCTCTGCCTAACAGATGATGGCAGGGCCTGTCACAAGACCTGGGCCAATGGGCGTGTCTCCCTTGTGTTTGTGGGGCGGGTGTGGGGGAGTTGTGCTTAAGGCAATAACTTTGGAGTCAAACCACCTGGGTCTGGCCTCCAGCTAGCTGATGACCTTGAATAAGCTCCACATGTCTGAGTTTCCCAGTCTCAGATTCTTCATGCAAGAGGCGCAACCTCTCAGAGCAAAGGCAGCCCTTAGCGCAGCACCAGATTCACAATAAAGTGTGAGAAATGGTAATGTTGCCCCAGTCAGCACGGGGTCTCCAGAAGGACCCTCCATGTGCTGGACCCTGAGGTCTGATGTTCTCAGCAGGTGAGGGTAGATGCCTGAAGGCCTGGCTGGTGGGGAAGGGGAGGAGCAAGGCTTCTGGGTCCAAAAACCTCTGATCCTATCTTCTCTTCAGTTGTCAATTGTCCATATAAGGGACCTTGAGCTGCTGGTCTCCCATTCCCAGCAGGAGGATTGGGCTCTGGGGAGACCTTCTGCGGAAAATCTCAGAACACTAGTCCTCCCATGTGCCTCTGTCTCCCTGGGGGAAGGCCATCAGATGCCAGTATCTCAGCTCAGTGACTCATTGCCTCTCCAAGAGCCTGGAGGAGGGTGAGAGTCCCCAAATTCAAGTGTCTGCTTTCTACTGGCTCCTTGTTTCTTTTTGAACAGATGGTGAAGCAGCCAATAAGGACCTGGGACCTCAGCCCAGCCTTGGGGCTGGTTCATTTCCACTGCCTCCCTCCTCCCACCCCCAGTCAGTGGTGCCTAAAGGGCCGGGTGGGTGGGATGGGGACCAGGGAGCAGACTCTGCAGGGACCAGGGCCTTATCTCAGGACCCGGTGCTATCAGCTGGGTATCTTGGGAGGGGATAACCCATCTTGCCTTGGAAAAAAAATACTGGATCTGATACCAGGAGAGGAGAATGCCTTGGCTTACTTTTGGAATAACTAGAGCAAATGGGGTTTCCTAGCTTCAGCTTTGAGAAGATGAAGGAGTTAGTTTATTTATTCATCCAAGGAGACAGTTCACAAAAATTTAGTTTTCACCCACTAACGTGTCTGGCTCCAGGCTAGACACTTGGGGACACGGAAGCTTGGAGGGGCTTAGGAAAGTAAACACTGCTGTCTAGGGACTGCACAGAGAAAGGCAGCCACTCAGAGCCCGAGGGAGCCTCCTGCGCACCAAATCCCACATCATTTTGGCAGGTAAACCCCAGGAGTGAGAGGGATTCCTCCTGTGATTTACCAGAGAGGAAAACAGATGCTCTCCGAGACTGCAGGGCTGTGTCCGTGGAGGGAGGAGCCTGCAGCTAGATGGCCCCTGCCAGCCCTTCTCCGTCACAGAAGGAAAGACCCTGAGGGTGGACACCAGAGAGAACCATCAGGCACCCTTGTCTTTCTCTCTCAAACCCCAAACCCTGCATGGCCCTCTCACACCCAGAACTCTGCTGCTGGAGCGCCTGGCTCAGGCTGAACGTGACCAGTATCTGATTTTGCTCTCAAACAAGTTCTCCACTCAAAGGAAATTCAAGTCCCAGATTGATGGTGGATTCCAGGTCCTGAGACAGCATGAAAACTTTCAAGAATATCAGGGGCAGGTGCGCCCTGGTGGAGTAGGGGGTGAGCACAGCCCACGTGCATCCCAAGATCCCAGGTTCGTGTCCTGGCAGGAGTGGCCAAGAGGAACAACTCCATAAAATAAAGTGTTTCTTCCTCCCCTCTCTTCCCCACTGCCTCCTCTCCTCCACCCTCATTCCTGCTTTCAGTATTCCTCAAAACAAAACAAAACAAAAGAATGTCAGGGGCAGGGCGGAGGAGCCCTTCTGGTGGAGGGGGACAGTGTGAGTATCTCCAGAGAAGGAGAAATAGACAAACCTGAAACCAGCCAGGTATGAAATCAGCACACAGGATCCAGGTGTCAGTGCTCCCGAAGGACGTCCTCTGCAGAGGCGGCCATCCTGTGCCCAAGGGGCAGAAATACAGGCAAAAAATATATAGTGACTTTAAGTGCCCTCATCTCATTTTGGATCATTAGAAGTTGCAAAGAAACCTCAGTTACCTGATAACTAGGCATAATTTTATTCATGTATGTTTTGTCAGTTGTTTAAGATAATGTAGAATATTGAGGAAAATCAGCCATGTTTTCACCACAGTGTTAATTGTAGCAGCATTTCCATGTTGCCAGTGACTGAGCTCCAATCCCACTGTCACACTTACCTCCTGTGTGACCTGGAACAAGTTACTTCACCTCTCTGGGCTTCAGTCTCCTCAGCTGCAAAACGGGAACTGAGGGATGGCAGTAACACCTTCTTCTTGGATGGTTGAGGGTTAATGTGGTAACGCAGGGAGGGCACTCAGAGTGCCGGGGAGAGAAATGCAGCGTCAAGTGCTGTCTATATTCATTGTCATTTGACGTGTTATCGTGTTGATTCATGTTTACAGTATTTGGAGAAAAGCAATTTGTCAGATTCCTAGGTGTTCACTTTGACTTGATGAATATTACAGAGATAATATTAAGGTATTATCAATTATTCAATAGATTCAGAAGGCTAATAAACGGGACATGAAATCAGGGTCAGGGCATAGTGAGCAGGGCCATGTCATTTGGTGGCTCTCCTCCCCGCCTCCTGTAAACTTGTCTGTAGCGCCCTTAACCCTCCAGGGGGCTCAGGCTGTTCAGCGCAGCTGCCCGTCTCCTGACCCCAGACCCGCCACACATACTCCAGGTCGTCCTCAGCCTCCCCACCGCCGGCTCCTAGACACCCAAACACTCCGTCCCTCCTCATCTCTTCCCCGCAGCCTTAAATGAGCTCGAACCTCTCCCGTTAAAATAGCCACTCTCTTCTCAAGACTCCAGAGATGCGGCCTTGTGCTCTCCTCCCCTTCGCTGTTCACCTCCTCGGGGAATGACCTCACTCTCTCCTCTTCCTCACCTCTCATCAGCTCCTCTGCCCCCGACCCAGATTCTCCCCTGTCTCCCTTTTTCATTGCCAAATCTAATGGCAATGCCCCAAGTCCCCACCTGGGTTTCTTGTGGCATGTGACCTGTGCAGCCAATGTCTGCTCTTAATTCCCCTCCTATCTCTTTGATGGGTTCTTCTCTATCTCTCTAGCTGGCTGGTCTTCCTCCTATCACCTACCGCCATGTCTTTGCTCCCCAAAGTTCCTCAAAGTTGCCTGAGCTATCATCTGCCTCCAGTCCGCACGCTCTCGTGAGGTGGCTTCTTCCAATGCACATTATCTCAGCCCATCTGCAGCTCAAGCCAGAAACCTGGGAGTGACCGCAAAACTTCCAACTTATCTAGTCAATCACTAAGGAGTCATCCATTGGCATCTCATTACTGATAATTTCCTGTGACCCAAATTGTAGCCTGTCACTTCCTCCTGATGTTCAAAGAGTAAAGTGCAAATCCTGTAGCTCTGTCACAGGTAGAGTCTCATTCTCCTTCTTCAGTCCCCACTCCTCTTCTACACTAAACAGCATGTCGATTCTGTATGATGAGCACAGGACGCGGTACACAGTAGGTGCTAGTAAATAGTTGTTGAATATGCATGCACTGAAAGGTAGCAGTGCTTTTTCCTCCCAGATGCTTGAAGACACACTGCGTCACTAATGTCACACTAATCCTACGGACCAGAACGTTCAGGGCCAGCAGACGGCCTCAGTGGGAACAAGTGGTCATTGATGTCCTTCATCCTGGGAAGGCGGCTGTACCTAAGACAGAAATTTGGGGAAAACTAGCCAACATGTACAGGATCACACCTGATGCCATCTTTCTATTTGGATTCAGCACCAATTTGGTGGTGACCAGACTCCTGGCTTTGGCATGATTTGATTCCTTGGATGATGCAAAGGAAAATGAACCCAGTCGTAGACTTGCCAGACATGGCCTATCTGAGGAGAAAAAGACTTCGAGAAAACGGAGAGGAACAGAAGAACAGAGCGAAGAAAGTCAGGGGCACTCAGAGGTCAGTGCTGGTGCTGAAAAAGAAAGAAGCCAAGTGTCTGGTAGTGACTAGGGGTTGAGCAACAAGGACTAAAGAGTCTGCTGTGACTTTGACTGTGGGATTGACCACATTTTTCATGAGATGATTAATGCATTACAGCCTTGGGGGAAAAAAAGGAAAATAAAGGTAAGAAGGAAAGACATGTAGCATGCAATTCCCAATGGCCAAAGCTAGAATAATTTTTTTTTTTAAAGGGGAGGTGCGGGCAGGAATGAAGACGAGCAGGCAGGCAGGAAGAGAGAAGAAGTCCCTTTATTTTACTTTTATTTAGTTGTTTACACTGACTGCCCCCCTCACCCTGAGCTGGGACTTGAACCCAAGCGTATGTGGCCTGCATCCTTCAGAGGCGACTGACCTAACCACTGCTCTACCAGGGGGCTCCCAGCTAGAACAATTTGAGCAGCAAAGTGAACAAAGTTATATTGGATTATAACCTAACATATATAAAAGACATACCCATGAGTCCATGCTGATGTATTTAAACGATTTCACCCATGAGTCAATGGGAGAGAAGAGACACCTCTCCCAAGGAGAAGAATTCCATGTAACGTAATTAGACTCCACTCTCAAGGAGAGGGAGCATAGCCTGACACTGTTTAAGGACAGGTGACACAGAGCAACTCCCTTCGAAAGCGCACAGTCTGGAAAGCTGGGTCGGGGGCCAGAGTTTGACGGTGGAAAACTCTACAGGTTTGGCAGATGCTACCCCAGCAGGTGAGCAAGATCACATCGGCGTCAGAAACTTTGTTGATCAGGAGAGAAGGCCTCAGTTTCCGCGAGAGGAGCGTGAGCGCTAGTTTTGTGTGTCAACCTGGCTAATCTCCAGTACCCAGTGGTTCAGGCAGACACTGATCTGGGTCTCGTTCTGAAGGTAGACCCTCTCCCCAGGGCTAACGGGCTGCCCCCTCGGGGAGCCCCCACACTGGCACTCAAGTTTGTACAACCTGTGTGCAATATACAGGGGCTTTTCTCTGGAGAACAAGAGGACTCTGGGGAGCAAAGAATTGCAGACAGAGAGCACAGGGAGCTGATAAATGGAGTGTGCACAGACCTGACTGCAGGACTTCCATTTGCTGAAACAAAACTTCAGGCGTGCCCTGATGGAGTAGTGGTTTGGTTAACAGCCTCCAGCCAAAGCACAGGCCACACACATCCCAAGGATCCGGGTTCATATGCTGAGTCAGGGAGAACAACCAAGATGTACAACTAAATAAAAATAAATAAATTGCTTCTTCCTCCTCTCTCTTCCTGCCTGCCTGCTTACCTTTATTCCTGCCTGCACCTTTCCTTTAAAAAAACAAACAAACAAACAAACAGACCAACAAAAACCCTTGGCATGGGCACTAAGCAAAAGGGATCGCCTCCCTGTGAACAGAGATGCTGCTGAGCCCTGGGCTCGCTTTCATCTGCGCGGCACTGCTAGCCGCCACACTGCAGCCAGGCCCTGGGGTTGAAATGCGGCACCCATCTGCCAACCCCCCGCACCCTTGTGGTGCCCATAGTTTGTTCTTGCAGGTGCAGTTTTAAAATTGCTCACCCGGGTTGAGGACAGACTGCCATATCTGCTGCCCTGGCACAGACAGCTGAGCAAATTCCTGCCAAGAGGATTCGGCTGCTGTTTCAGAGAGGATCAGAGAGGCTCCAGGGAAATAGCAGCTTCATGCACCAGCCTGGGGCTACTGCTAAAGAGCTTTACATATCTGCTTGTCTCTTGCTAGAGCTCAGGTCCCAAGGGCTTGTTGTTTGCAGCTCCCTGCTGGAGCTGCTACCCAAACAGATGGCAGACTTTCTGGGTTTCAGGGGAGCAGTGTGCTTTGCCTCCACCTCCTCCAGAAGACCCTGGGAGATACTCAAATTTCCTCTGTTGGAAGTGTGGCTTACTTGTGGCCTAGGCCTGCAACTCCTGGGTCTCTCACTTTGTGCCTTGCTATTCGTGCCTGTAATTCTAGGGGAAAACTGCATTCCCTGCCCCAACTCCAACTCATAAGCTGGACTCTCAGGCCTCAGCACAGTGCTGGCCCTATGGCTCTAATAATTTTGAGGGGTGAAGAGATCACACAATAATAGAAAGTCCAGAATTCCGGAGCTAACACCATAGGCCCAAGTCTGTACCCCGACACCCTAACATAAGACCATTGCATCCGGACAGAGAAGAAAAGCTGTTTGCCCTCACCCATAGACATGAACAGAGTACCAAATGGAATGAAGAAACAGAGCAATATACCTCAAATGATGGATCAAAACAAAACCCAGGGAGAAATCTGAATGCAATGAAATGAAGTCAATTACCTGAAGATTTTAAATCAGCAGTCCTAGTGATACTCAGGAGAACAATGGGTGAACAAATAGAGAACTACAACAAAGACAAGAGAAAATGTGAGTTGTTCAAAACAGAATTTACAGAGCTAAAGAACATGATAGTGGGGCACCCTGGTACCTGTAGAGTCTATCTCCAATGGCCTGAACATTTCACGTACATACCAAGGACTTGGATACATGTACTGGGTGTGTGTGTGTGTGTGTGGGTGTGCAATCAAGATGAACAACAAAATAAAATAAAGTGCTTCTTTCTCCCCTCTTTTTCTGTCTCCCTACTTACCTTCATAATCTGCCTGCATCTTTCCTTAAACACACACACACCAAATAGTAGAACTAAAGCACAGAATAGAAGGGCTCCAGTCAAATCAGTGACATAGGGCAGTGCAATGCGCCCCCAACAGATCAGCAAAGAGAAATAAGAATTAAAAGAAATGTAGACAATATACAAGACTTATGGGATAGCATCAAGAGGGACAACATAAAACTCACAGGGGTGCCAGAAGGAGAAGAGAGAAAGGGGCAGGAAACTGATTTGAAGAAACAATCACAGAGAATTTCCTTAAGGAAGGAAGCAGACATCCAGACCCAGGAAACTCAAGAGTTCCAAACAAAAGAAAGCAAAACAGACACAGACCAAGACCCATTGTAATTAAAATGACAAAAATCAAAGATATAGAGAGAATCTTCAAAAACAGTTAGAGAACAATGAGTCAAATACAAGGATGTCTGTGGATTTCACAGCAGGAACTTCATAAGCTAGAAGGAAATAACATGGTATATTTAAAGTGCTTCAGGAAAAGGATTTCCAACCAAGAATCCTCTGCTTAGTCAGATTACTACTGAAGGAATGATAAAGAGCTTTACAGACAAACAAAAAGGTAAGGAATTCACCCCAAGCCAGGCTGGTAAGAAATGCTAAAGGAATTTATATAAAATGAAAAAAAAAAAAAAAAAAGCAAAAAACGTCACTTAGAAGCAATAAGATCTCAAAAAATTAAAATGTGGGAAGAAGAATGACAATGCAAACTGTTAGAATGAGCTGGAGACTAACTAGTTTTCATGTCAATAAAAGGTTAGAAGCATAGAAGCTTATATGCAAACCCCAGGGTAAAAGTTTACTGTTGGAAATAGGACAATAGGAAATTTTTTAAAAAGAAATAAAAATATTCAGTTTGGAAGGGAAGAAGTAAATTGTCTTTATTTTCAGATTAAATGATAATGTAATAGAAAATCCTAAAGAATCTATGAACTCATAAGTAAATTATCAAAGTAACAGGCACCAAATATATACAAGCACCAAATGACAGAAAATAAAAAATTTCTGGCATGCCCTGGTGGAGCAGCAGCTAGGTCGATTGTCTCTGAAGGAGTAGGCTAAATGACTCTGGGTTTAAGTCTCAGATCCTGGGAGAGGCAATCAGTGTGAACAAATAAACAATGAAAGTTAAAAATAGAGTTGATTCCTCTTCCTTTCTCTTCCTGCCTGCCTGCCTGCCTACCTGTTTTCATTCCTGCCTGTATCTTTCCTTTAAAAACAATTCTGAGAGAAATTTTAAAGTATCCGAATAAACGGAGAGACATACCATGTCTGTGTATTGGAAGACTCAATATTGTTAAGGCGACAAATCTCTCCCAAATTGATCTATAGATTCAATACAATCCCATTCAAAATACACACAGGCAATATTTGACAAGTAGAAATTGACAAGATGGACTTAAAATTCTAATAGAAATGCAAACAACAGACTGTTCAAGATAATTTTGGAAACAAAGGAGAAAACTGGAGAATTTTATCTGATCCTAAGATTTGCCAGAAATATACATGTAATCAAGGGTTTCCATAATACAGACAAAGAAATACCAGGCAGCTCCTTGAAAAAGTATACAAAGAATTATAATGCGATCTACAATTCTGTATATAAACACCAAAGAATTGAAAGCAGGGAATCAGAATGATAGTTGGACCCCATGTTTATAGCGCAGTTATTCACAATAGCTAAAACATGGAAACAACCCAAATGTCCAGCGGCAGATGAGTTACTTGTACACACATTTCTTCAAAGAGTAAATATAGGTCGCCGATACATGAGGAACCAACCAACCAAACAAACCAGCCCCCAGATCTCAACATTATTAATCATTACAAAATGTAAAACCAAACAAAATATGCAACAGAATATTATTCAGCCTTGAGAATGAATGAAATTCTACACCATGGATGAACCATGAGGATGTTATGCTAAGTAAAATAAGCCAGTCACAAAAAAGATAAATAATATGATCCCACTTTTATGAGGTACTCAGAGTAATGAAATTCACTGAGACAGAAAGTAGAACGGTGGTTGCTGGGACCAGGAGGAGGGAAATGAGGAATTATTGTTAGTAGTTGCAGTTTCTGTTTGGGAAGACTGAAAGAAGTTCTGGAGATAATTTGTATAATGCCACTGAACTGTAAAAATGGTTAAAATGCTAAATTTTATGTGTGTATATTCTATTCATTAAAAATTTGCATATGCAAATAGATCAATGGGAAGCAGAATCTAGAAGGAAACCTCCATATGTAATTGATATTTATATAGACCTCCACATCCAATTGACTCATCAAAGATACAAAGGCAACTAACTGAGGAAAGGAGAGTCTTTTCAATAAATGATACTGGAACAAAGTGAACCTTGATTCTAACCTCCTACCACATATGAAAGACAACTTAAAATGAATATGTATTGAAATGTAAAAGCTAAAGTCATAAAAATTCTAAAAGAAACCATAAGAGAGCAGTATTTTGATTTGGGATGGCAGGAATCTTACACATAATTCATGAACCATAAAAGAAAAATGTGCCCCCTGCCCCCTGTATGATTCAGGTACCTAAAGTGTGGGCTATGCAATCTATGGATCCTGATTCAAGACCTGGGTCCTGATTCAAGACCTGGGTGGGGAAAAGGGGGGACAAAAATATTGATGAACTGGACTTTATAAAACATGAAAAACTTCTACTCATCTGAAGACGTGATTTAAAATATAAATAGGCAAGTCACAGTCTAGGAGAAAATGTTTGCAATAAATATAACGCTGACAAAATCCTTGCATCTAGACTCTGCAAATAACAGTGATTCCGACAACTCAGTAGTGAAAAAGACAAACAACTAATTTGGGCAAAAGATTTAAATGGACTCTTCACAAAAGAAAATATACAAATGGCTAGTAAGCTCATAAAAAAAAAACTCACCGTCATTAGGCATCAGAGAAGTGCAAATGAAGTCTACAATGACATAGCACTCCATAACCACTACATGGTTAAAATGCCAAAAGATTGACAACACCAAGTATTGGAAAGGAGACGAAACACTGGAATCTTGTACATCTGTATATCATATGATCATTGCAACCACTTTGGAAAACATTTCGACAGTTTCTAAAAAGTTAATCATATACATATCCTATACATGTCCAAGAAAAACCTTGAATGAGAATGTTCATGGGAATTTATTCATAGTAGCCATAAACTGAAAACAGCACAAGTGTGCCGACAAGGGAATGACAGAATAGACAAACTGGTTTTCTTCTCATCAATAAACATAAACAAATTAACCAACACATGCTAACAATATCAATGAATCTCAAAAGTATTACGCTGGATGAAAAAAGGGCTAAAGTATTTACTGATAGTTATGATCACACACACACAGAGATACACATATATAAATCTAGAATAAGCAAAACTATGGTTCTAGAATTTCTTCAGTGGTTGTTTCTGGTAGTGGTAGGATTGACTAGAAAGAGGCAGAAGAGAATTTCCTGGAGGTGATGGAAATGTTTTGTGTCTTAACTGGTGTATAGGACACAGGGATGCATGTATCTATTAAGCTATTGAATGATCTACTTAAAATCTAAACATTGGCTATATTTATTGCACCTCAAAAAAGAACCACAGTGAGGTACCACCATATACCCACTGGAATAGCTAATTTCTTTTAAGGAAAGGTGTAAGGTGGATTTGCAGGTGGATGGGTGGAACACAGGAGTGAGAGAATTCACCACAAGTGAGCTGGTGATAGAAAAGTTTATTCATTCTCCAAGGGAGGAGAGGGGCTAGACTCTTGGAGGTAAGTCAGCAACTAATTGTCAGGGATTTGAGTATATATGCACTCACAAGACTGAGTAAGGGTGGCAGGTGGATGGGATGCAGGATGCCCTCCAGTTTCTCATGTAGCTTGGGAGGTGGATCTTTCATTGTTAGGAGGCAGGATATTTTTCTGCTTCCCTAGCAGTTTGTGATCTCATATAGGACGTGGGCTCCAGCTAGCTGGGGCTGTTGCTTTGGAATTTTCTGTTGACCTAGGGCTTGAAGCAAGACACTGGGTAGAACTGCTGTTTTGTTCAGTCTCCCTTACAAAAGGTGCAGGCAGGAATGAAAGCGGGTAGGCAGACAGGCTGGCAGACAACAGAGAGGAGGAAGAGCATTTGTTTATTTTATTGAGTTGTTCATCCTGTTCCTGGCAACCCTGGAACACAAACCCAGGTCCTTGGGATGTACGTGGTTTGTGCTAAGCAGAGATGGCAGACCTAACCACTAAACCACCAGGGAGTGCCTGGAGTGGCTTACGTTTAAAAAGAGTAAAAATACTGAATATTGGAAAGTATGTGAAGCAATTGGAACTCATATATTCATGGTATAAAATGGTACAACCACTTTGGAAGCTTGGGAGTTTAATAAAGTTGAACACATATTTCTTATAACATTCAGCAATTCTACTTTCAGATATTTAACCAAGAGAAATGAAAACACTCAATTACACAAAGTTAACAATACCATATAATGCAACTTTAGTCATGAGTAAAAAGAATTTAAGAAATTGTAATGCTCATTGAGGGTGCATGCCTGTGGCTCAGGCAGCTGAGATGCTGGTTGGGGATGACACAAAGCCCAAGGACCCAGGTGGGAGACCTAGAGCTGAGGTGACAAACCAAAAGGAACAATTAAACAAAAATGTTTCTTCCCCCTCTTCCTTTCTTTCTTCCTTAATCTCTTAAAAAAATAATCCTAATACCCATCAAAAAGTGAATTGACTAATAAATTATGGCACATCTATAATATGGAATACTACACCACAATAATCAGTGATGAATTAACACTTGCAATAAATTATGGATTTCCAAAATATCCTGCACTTAAAAGAATTTTGACACAAAATAATATATCCTATTATTCCATTAGATGAATTTTTTTAAAGGAGAGGTGCAGGCGAGAATGACAGCAGGCAGGCAGACAGGCAGAAAGAGAGGAGGAAGCACTTTATTTCTATTTAGTTGTTCACATTGGTTGTTCCCCTGACCCCAGATCTTGAACTCGGGACCTTAGAAGGCTTGTGGATTCCTCCCAGGGTATATGAGGTCACTAGCATACACCCAGATGAATTTCTTAAAAAGAGTAGTCTACAATGATAGAGAATAGATAAATGGTTGCCTGGGGTCAGAGGTGAAGTTGAGAATTGACTAGGAAGAGGCACAAAGAAACTTTTGTGGTGATAGAAATTTTCCATATAGATTTGTATGTGTATACCTTTGTTAGCATACACTGACCTGTAGAAATAATAAAAGTGCATTTTTTGTGTGTATGATTTTGAAAAATGGGGAATCCAATTAACAAAATCAAAATGAAAACCTAGGAATAAAGAAAGAATAAATAGAACACCTAAATAATCTACAACTATTAAAGAAACTGAAGTCACAATCAAAGATAATTTTACAAAGCAAGTTCCATGACTAGATAGTTTCATCATTAAATTCAAATATTCAAGAAGCAAGCAATTCAAAGCATTCACAAATGATTCTAAAGTATAGAAAAGGAGGAGACACTTCTTAATTCATTTTTTAAGTATAAACACTTTTTTAAAGAAGCAGTTTATGTATCGTTTTTATTTAGTTGTTCATCTTAATTGTCCCCCCAGCCCCAGGTCATGAGCCCAGGTCCTGGGATGTCTGTGGACTGCACTCTAAGCCAGTGAACCTAACCACTGCTCCACCAGGACGAGCCTTCTTTTTTTTCTTTAAGAGAGGAAGGAAGGCAAGATGGCAGGCGGAAGAGAGAGGAGAAATAAGCTTTATTTGTTTTTTATTTACTTATTTTGTTTTGGTCCCATTCCTGCTCCCACCCCACTCCTGGTGGGGAACCCAGTCCAGGTGCTTGGGCTTTTACATGGTTCAGTCCCAGCCACCATCTCAGCTGCCTAGCCACCAGGACACACTTCTTAATTCATTTAACAGCATTATCTTAACACCAAAATCTAACATAGGTCCTAAGAGGAAGGGAAATAGCAGGTCAATCTCACTCATAAGCAGAAGTTAAAAAAAAAATCCTAAAAACTAAAAATAAAAATTGCGGCGCACCCTCGTAAAGCTCAGTTGACTAAGGCAGCTAAGGGGCAGGCCAGGTAAAGCCTATTGACCCTGGATGAGGGGTAAAAATTTTTTTAAATAAGTAAATGTGTATGAGAAATATATGTCGTTTATAAATTAGCAAACTGAAACCAGAAATATATGAAAGAGATAATATATCATTGACCACACTGGGTTATCTCAGAAACAGTTTTATTTATACAAATCTATTATTTGCAGATGACTGAATTGTGCAGCAGGAAAATTCAATGCAAATCAATTATTTTAGTTTATAGAAATGTATAGTAAATTAGTAGAATCGGTTTAAAAATCAGCTGCACAAAGACAAGCAAGCCAATGACAGAATGGTCAGAGGACTTGAACTGACATTTCTCCAAAGAAGATATACAAATGGCCAATAAACACGTGAAAAAATACTCACCGTTAGTTGTTGGAGAAATGCAAATGAAAACGACAGTGAGTTCATCCCTACTAGGCAGGCTATTATAAAAATTGGAAAATAGCCCGTGTTGGTGAGATTATGGGGAAACTGGAAATTGTGGGCATTACTGGTGTGCATATAAAATGTTTCCACACGATGGAGATGGGCTGGCTATTCCTCAAAACGTTAAACACAGTGTGAGCATAAGACAGCAATTCAAAAGGAAACAGAGACTAAGACAGGTGTGTGTATGCAAATGTTCACCCCATCATGATGAAGGTGCTGCAAATGTTTTGCAAATGGATGGTGGTGATGGCTGCTTGCCTCGTGAGTGTAATTATTGCCACTGAATCATGCACTTGCAGTGGTTAGTGGCACATTTGTGTTACATGTACTTTAATACAATAAAAATTCCAGTTGTTGGTACCTTTTAAAATAGCGCAACACATATGAATAATCTCGCATAATATGTACAAGATTTCTTTGGCGCAAATGATATTTTATTGACAAGTTTTAAGGACCAGCTAAAGAAAAAATAAATATATTCTATCCAAAGAGTAAAGACTCAGAGCTGTAAAGATTTCAATTCTATTCAAACGAAGCCAGAGCTTCAATGCAGTTAATTCCAATACAGGTCCTAATAACGTAAATTTGTCTTTGTTGTGTCTGTCAAGCTAATTCTAAAGTTATTACGGGAATGCCAAAACAAAAACAAGAAACTCTTGAAGAACAAGATGGAGACACCCTGGTGGAGGGGGCTTGAGTCGTTGTCTGGTCAAGCACAGTCAGCGTATATCCCAAGCATCCTGGTTCTCATCCTGGGTTCGGGGGAAGCAACAAATGTGGGTAAACAAAATAAAATTAAAATTAAATAAGATACGTATTCCTCTTCTCCCTGCCTGCCTGCCAACTTGCCTGCATTTTTCCTTTAAAAAAATAAAATAAAAAGAGTAAATTGGGAATACTTGTTCTACCTTTCGTCAAGACCTTATACATTTTTAACAACTAAGACATGATTTGGTGCAAGAACAGAAAAAGAGCCCACTGAGGCAGAATATAGAGTTCCAAGCAGACCCACACATGCATGCACCCTTGATTTGGGAGAGAAGGTGAGTGTTCCCTGCAAAGCAGTGAGAAAAGTATTTTTAATAAATAGTGCTGTGGGAGGCCCTGTGACTCAGGGGGCTGAGTCGCTGGTGTGTAGGCCACAAACATCCAAAGGTGAGACCCAACCCTTGGGGCCCGGTGTGAAAAACCAAGAATGAACAATGACCTAAATAAAGATGTTTCTTTCTCTTCTTTCTTCCTTCCTTAAAAATGCTTCTGCCTTCTCTCCCTCTCTCTCTTAATTTGTTTTTAAATGGTGTGGATTAAAGTGAAATAGGATCCCTACCTCACACCATACACAGAATTTACTCACTTGAATAACAGACTTCAGAGTAAACTAACCCTATAAAACTCTTGCCATGTAATATAAGAAAATAGATCATAATCATGTCTCAGGATAGAGAAGATTTCTTAAACAAGAGACAAAAAATGATATAGTTGATTATATTAAAATTAAACATTTTTGTTTATGAAAAGACCATAAAAAGGACCAAACAGTGAATGATGGAACGTGAAAGTTATTTGTAGTACATATAAGCAACAAAAGATTCATATTTAGAGCATATAGACTATTCATATTTAGCGTATTACTTTACTACAAAGCAATTAAAAACAATCTAAAGGAAAATGAGCAAAATACTTTAAACAGGAACTAAACATAGTGGAGAAAACCCAAAAGATCAATAAGCATGTGATAAAGCAATAGCTCAGTCTCATTAACAAAAATACAAGTGCCAACTAAAATAAAGGCATAACAATACTCAAAGTCAGGGAGAGAGGAAATGGAAGCGACTGTTACAAAGTTCTAATCCTTCTTCCTTTACTGAACAAACAGCCACATGCTGACTGTCAGGAGCCATGCTGATCTGTTCTCGAAAATCTCTCAGGTACCTGCTACAGGAGCTCAGCTGGGACAACCACTTGATCATGGTCACCATCATCTATAATGATTCACCTGGTTTCTACAAGGGCCAGATCGATGCGTTAAATGGAGACAGACCAGGGAGCACCACTCCTGCATCCTTTGCAAATGACTGACTGTGATGCCAGTGGGGCTGGGATGTTGTCTCGGATTTATTATCTTGGTAGGGGTAGGGGACAGTTTCCACTTGGCCTTTCTTATTCTAATGGCTCTTTTTCAGAAAACCAGGATGATAATCGTGTTTGCTGCTTGAAATATCTATTCCAAGTATATGTTCAGGGACCAGTTAAACTGGGTCTGTGACCTGTTGGACCCACTATGGGATGGAATTGGGCCAGGTCTCCTTTTATCTCCTGGTCTCTGTATGCCCTACTCTAATACATGTCCATGGTGGCATTTTGGTTTCCCCAGTATCAGTGTCATCTCAGGCCCTGTATCCAAAATCCTTGAAAGATCTGAAATTTCCCCTTCAGTTTATAGAAATGAGTAGTAAATTAGTGCACAATTTCTCTGATAAATGGCTGCTCTTAAATACCTTTGGGGAAAGAGTACTATAATCTAAGCTTGCTGTGGCCTTTTAAGATGATAGCTGAAGGGGACTGACTTCCCTTCAGTCATTGGACTCTGCATCTGAACAATGGCTTGAATCTGGAAGCTGGGTAAAAGATTATGTTTCCCTGCCAGTGGCTGATGTCAACCTCAGGTCACTGATTCTTGCTCATTTTTCACTATTTAAGTCAAGAAACACCTTCATTGTCTGGCCCCTGTCTTGAATGAGCATGGTCTATTGGCCATCACCATAGATCCCACTTGTCATTCTGGTCTTTCTGCCCATCACAGTAATAGTGTCCACCTTACCTCTGATGCTAAGCGCCTTCACCCAGCCTCTGCTCTGAGCTCCTACTATACTTATGGCCTGTAGGAAGCCCAGGTCCATAGTAGCTTCTCCACCGTCAATCTGGTCTGCAGGGAAGGGGCACTGCTGAGTTGCAAATCCTGCCAGTGGTCTTCCACCACTGACACGTGGTTATCACATTACTGAAGGGAGTATACCGGGGCCTTCCTGAGGAACCCAGGAGGCAGGAGGGTCCCCTGGCCTGATATAATAATAATAACTAAATTCTGGCCCACCCACATCTCTAGAAGCCTTCTGACTCCTTCCCCAGTACTCCACCAAGAAAGTTCTAACATCTCCAGCGCATTTGCTGTAGTGTATAGTTTTCCTAAACTTTGAAGATGTCGCCTCGAAGCATATTACAACCGACCTCATATGTCCTTGCCAAGCTCTTTGTTATCTAGCGTGACATTTCACGCCCCAGGCCCAGTTTAACACCCCTGAGATCTGTTCCCAAGCACATTCTCCCAATTTCCGCTCTCCATGTGAAATCAGGTCCTGTACTTCTCTCCCACAGCTGGGGCCATACTTCCCCACTGGTCCATGGTGAGACTTGACCACAGTTATTGGTCTGTGATTATGGAGGGAGTCAGGGTCAGATGCTGCCGAAGCCAGTACCATTTCAAGAGGCACCTGCCTCATGTGAGGACCTTGCATGTTAACCAAGCAAGAAGAGGTGACTCTCTTCCACCAAAGGGAGAGGCCACTTCTGCTGACCCAAAGGGTTCAAATGCTCCTGTACCAGGTCTCAAGGCCCTTTTTCTTTCCTAAGAGGGCCCTGTCTTGCTGAGGCTTTAAATATACAGATGGGTCAATATATGATTTGGCAGCTTTACCATAATGTGGAAATAATGTGCATTCAGCAGGAACTGTACTTTGAATTTCCATACTTTCCAGGACTAGCATATGTGGTCCAATGTTCTCTTGTGTAGCAGGGCTGTGTGGCAAGCCACAGCTGCCTGTCACCACGCGGCCCCAAGGGTAAACAACGGATCCTCTGCAGGCGGTTTTCTAGCAGAGTATTCAACACATTACATACGCAATTCAACGCTTATTATCAAATGGGCTTTGTGTTAGGTGGTTTTGCCTAACTGCTGGTGAACCTGAGTGTTCTGAGCATATTTAAGGCAAACTAGGCTAATCTACAATGTTCAGTCAATTAGGTGTATTAAACGCATGTGTGACTTAAGCTATTTTCAGGTAAGGGCGAGTTTATTGGGAGGCGGCTCATAGTGTGTCAAGGAAGATTTGCATAACCCGCCAGGCTTACGGTCAGATTGTGGGGCTGGTTTTCCGCACAGTCCGCTCTGCACAATCTACAGGTGAGGGGCCCCCTTGGACGCGGCCCGAGACTTTGACACCCAGGGTTATTACTGCTCAATGTATGCCTGTCACTTTTCTTTTGCCATTTAACAGCCAACCAACTCCATAATCCTTATAATTTCTCCTTCTCCCGTATCTCAAATACTAATCCCCCAGAACTTTCAGTCTGCTCAACTTTTGAACATCACAGTGGACAGAGAGCGTCTAGGGGCCAGACAGAGCCCTCAGGTAAAGAGTGGCAGCATTTTGTTTTTTTTTCACATTGAAACAAATTACAATATGTAGGTTCCCATATGTTCAGGTTCTTCATTCTCAGATATAGCAACACATTCTGCCATCCACCCCATCACCACGTGTTCTTCACCACTGTCCAGGGGGTTTGCCACCATTTGCTCTCCCCTTTCCCTGTCCCATTCCCATCGGTGACCTCAGTTCAATGGCAACTATCCAAGGGTTGGTTTTATTTCATCTGTTCCTCTGTTTTGTCTATTTACTTTCCATCTATGAGTGAGATTACCTGGTATCTTTCTTCTTTTGGCTTGTTTCACTTAGCGTCATCCCCTCTAATTCCATCCACGTTGATTCAAACGACAGGGTTTCATCTCTGCTAAGGGTTGTGTAGTATTTCATTGTGTATATGCACCACATCTTCTCTATCCATTCATTTGATGTTGAGCACCACGGGGCACTAGAGAGATATGGAAGGCAGGAGAATGAGAGCATCTTCCCATCTGGGGTTTTTGTTCAATAGTCCCTCTGTCATTGGAAGTTGGCTCAAACTTTCCATTCTTCCCACATTCTGAGCCCTAGCTTTGTGGGTGACTTCTGCAGGACAAGCAGCGGACTGTGGGTGGCTGCTTGAGTCTGCGCCCCAACTGTGCAGTTCCCTACCTTTGCACTCCTAGTATGGTAACCTTACCTCTTCCTTTTTGTTCATTCAGCCCATGTTGATTCCTTATTTCCTAGTTCCACACTTTCTCAGTGTTTTCTCTTTTGACTCCTTTAAGTCTTCCAACTCCGACATAACCAACTCCCTGCATTAAATCCTCTATAAGCGAAATATACAATGTAGTTTCTGCTTTAATGATTAGACCCTATCTGATGCACAGAATTACCCTCACTGGTAGAATAGATCAACTGTGGTGTGGTATACGAACAGGACACAAGGAAAAGGAATCTCCCAAACATAATGTTGAAAGAAGGAAATAACTGTTGAATTCATACAGCATGATTTCATTCTATAAAGTTTAAACACTGGCAACATTAAACTATATTTTTTATTGATGCACACATGGGTGATAAAGAGAGGAATGGAAATAATTATCACAAAAATCAGTATAGGTGCGCCCTGGTGCAGTAGTGGTTTAGTCATCTGCCTTTAGCAGAGAGAGTGCAGGCCACATATTCCAAGAATCCACTTCAAGACCTGGGACTGGCATGAAAACCAAGATGAACAACTAAATGAAATAAAGTGCTTCTTTCTCCTCTCTCTTTCTGCCTGCCTGCCTGCTCACCTTCATTCCTGCCTGTACCTTTCCTTTAAAAAAAAAAAAATCAGTATCATGGTTGTCTCTTGGGCAGATGACAGATGAAGAAGAGATCTGGGAGAAGCATACAGGAGGCTCTGGGATGCTGAAAATGTTGTTTCTTGATCTTTGAGGTGCTGACACTGATGTTCTTTACATCGCACATGGATGTGTTATGTGCTCTTCTGTGTATATATCTTGCAAGTGAAAAACAAAAGAACACCTGATTGCCACTAGCTTGAGTCTTGAGGTAGGAGGATGTAAGAGAGGCTTCTGGAGGTAAGAAGAGAGGGAAAGGGCAGAGGAAGGACTGGACAGACCAAGTCTGAGGTCCCAGAAGCTAACAATAGAGGCTGAGGCTGAGTGAGCATGAGATTCTGGGGCCAGGACCTTCTCCCCCAGGGACCTTCTCTCCCAACCCAGGGGTGGGAACCTCTACAGGTCTTTCATTTCCTCTTCCTCTGTTTGTGTGAACACCTACTGGGCATATTCAGGGGTGAGTGCACATCTCAATCAATGTGGAGACATTGACTACCCACAGGCAGAGGATAGAAAATTGTATAGATGAATAGATAGTGAGCTGAGCCCTGGGAGACATTCCTGAGGCAGAACAGAGAAATTGCAAGGAGCTCCTTTAAGCAACATAGAAAGGCTTTCACTGGGAGTTGGGGATTTCAGCGAGGGTAGAAGAGAACAGGTGGAATAGAGGAATGGAGCAGGGATGCGAGTTAAAGAGTATGTGTGCGCACGCACCAAATTATGCCTCCATTTCCCCTGTCTTCCCATACAGATGCAGCCTGCTTTGCAGGTCCCTCTTGGCCTTGCAATGAGGAATCATCGCACTGTGTAGCAGTGCTGGCAGCCGAGTTCCCCCTCAGCCTGCTGACTCTGGGGTGGTGCGAGGGGCTGGGACTGAGAAGTAGTGCCTCCAACTGCCTTGGCACCAAGTGGGCACCGGCTCCACTACCGGGAACTCTAGAGAGCCCTGTCCCTAAGCTGTCGGTCCGCTCTCCGTTCACTGTCCTGAGTGCCAGCGAGGACTCCTTGGGCTCATCTGGATTCCCATCTCCCACCCTAAGAGCGACTGACGGGCTGGCCGGGCAGACCAGTGAAGTGGGCGCAGGCAGACATATGCCATCTCTCTGCGCCTTGGCCTCCTGGTCGGTCGGGTAGAGCCTCCTGCTCTCCCTGGACAGAGACCTAGCCTTGGCCTCGCAGGGATGCCGGTACTGAGTACGGGCGGGTTGGGATGAGGGACTGGAGGCGAGGACTTCCACTTGCCCGGAAGCCAGGGGGAAAATCTGAGATAGAGGCCCCTGATCGCAGGTTAGAAACAAGGGAGGCCTCGGAGCTCGGAGACACAAGGCCAGGCGTCCCGGACCCTGAGTGTGGGGGTGGAAGCGAGGCCTGATGCCCACTCTTCCAACCGCTGCCTCTTCCCGGGACCCCACTCCGCCCTCTTTGGGGCCCAGGTCCTTTCCCCTCCCCCCAAAAGCTTGCACCCTCTGCAGATTGGTCCCCCGCCTGCCGGGGGCGGGGCCCGAGGTCCTGACGTCACCGGCTGAGGGGGGCGGGCGTCTCGGGGAGGGGGGTGACGGGCCCGGCTCAGCACCTCGGAGAGCTCCCTCCCCGGCCTTGTTTTGCTTTCGAATCTCCGCGGGAGGAGGGAGCCCGGGGGCCCGGCGCAGCCGCAGGGGCATGGCCGTGGAGGGGTCGAAGGGCCCCGGCGGACAGAGGGTCCAGCCGTGATCCGGCGTGGGGGCCGGGGCGCCGGGTGGGCTGGGCGGGCAGCAGGCGGCGGCGGCATCAGTGGCCGCTCATCTGGATGGAAGCGAGCTTTGTCCAGACCACCATGGCTCTGGGACTGTCCTCCAAGAAAGCGTCTTCCCGCAATGTGGCCGTGGAGCGCAGGAACCTGATCACCGTGTGCAGGTGGGCGCCGCTGGCGGGCGGGGTGGGGCGGGTGGGAGGATGCTCAGCCGCCGCCAAGCACAGCCAGAAGTCCAGGGTCAACGGCGCGCGTGCCCGTGCCTCTCAGGCCCAGACCCGGAGGGGTGTGGATGTCCGGCCCTACCCTCTAGGCCTCTGCCCGGGCCGGGCCTGGCGGTGAGGGGTGTTTAATTGGCACTGCAGCTTCCTGTGAGAGCCAGGAAGTGACATTGCTTGTGAGGGGGAGGGGAGGGGACGGTGGCTCCCTCGCAGGGGGCGGGGGTGGGGTGGGCGGCAGAGAACTTTGAGGAAGGGGAGCCACCCTCCCTGGGCTCCTCCCCAGTCAGCTGGCCTGTCTGAGGTAAGGCTTTCCTGGGCGACATTCGGTGCTCAAATGCTGGAGCATGGAAGGTGCCCTCCTCCATCTTTGGGCAACTGCAGCCTGTGGCAGGGTCAACTACTTGTGTGGGCAAAGCCTTTGGACCCACCCAGGGAAGGGTGAGAGGTGCCTGGCCGCCCCAGCTCAGGTCTCCTGGGCGCCAGGGGAGGTGATTGGGAAGGTGGGACCATTGGCCCCTGAGGGTGGGGCTGTCGCAGTGTTGGGAAGATTTGCCCACTTTCCAGGGACGGAGAAGTGATCCTGCTTCAGCCCTACAGTGACTCACCCTCCCTGCCCTGAAGCCAGGAACTCAGGGTTCTCCCTCAGCCCCCGGCCCCTCCTTCCTCAAGGGTCCTGGGGGGCCAGCTGCCTTCTCCACCTGCAACCTCCGGCCACTCCTCTGGGGATACTGGTTCTCCAGTGCAAGGCTCAGCTTTCTTCCCTGGCAGCCCCACCTGCCTGCACACAGGCCTTGGTCCTGCTCCTTCCCCAGGAATCAGTGCCCACCTGATGCCTGGGCTCCTGGCACCTATGGTGACTTCCAGGTTCCTGGGCACATAACCAACCATAATGCTTGTCTCCCCCACTGTCCCTAGTGCCTTCCATGGTGCTGTGCACACCAGTTCTCTGTAAAAATGTTTGAAATGTTACAGAAGGAAGGAGTGCAGCAATGGCCTAGCCTGAATCCCAGCCACTGCCTCCACCTCCTCCCTCTGCCCAAACTCTCCAGTATGGGTTAAAACAAAGATCTCTGCCTCTGGGGTCATATGCCCCAGGTTCAAGCTCTTACTTCATCAGTGATTGGCTGTGCAACCTTGGGACTGTCTCCTAACCACTCTGGGCCTTGGATGCCTCATCATCCCCATTGTAGATGTAACAGCCACACCAGAGAATGATGAGGACACAATCCATGCTAAGAACCTAGCCCAGTGCTTGGCTTTTGAAAATAGCCCCTTCCTGATGACCCCTTCCTGCCCCTCTCTCTGCTCTTCACCTCTGAGATTCCTCTTCTTTCTCTTGCCCGCTCAGCTGGGCCTCTTGAGCGTGTGGGCAAGAGAGGAACTTCCCTTGGCCTAGACTGGAGAAGCAGAGGTTCTGGGGGATGAGAAGTGGACACAAAAATGGCATGTCAGGGATAGATTGTGAAGGGATGAGGGGTATGACAAAGGTTCAGAAACCCTTCAGGCCCCTGAGGCCCCATCACTGTCACGTGGTGCTCCTTCACCTCCCACAACAGCTCCCTTTAGCAGGCCACTGGCTCCCCTGGGCCCTGGCCTCCCTGTCTCCATGGTAACTGCAGCAGCCACTGCACCTCTTTACAGGGAGCACGCCATGGGGCTCCCGGGGGCAATGACCAGCTCTGTAGCACCCCTGAGGACAGATGGCAGATGGCTGCCACACTGTACCCAGTCCCAGGTCCCTGCTGAGGTCTGACCCAGATGACCAGGAGAAATTATTGGGGTGGAGGGGCTGCCTAATGATGTCCAGCTCATGCCCCCGCCAAAAGCAGGATCCCTTCTGGCAGGGCCAACCTTCCCATTCATGGCCCAGCTCCTCGCCACCCCGGCCCAACAGCCCAGACACTCACCTTCTCCCAGTCCTGCCTAGAATCTGAACAAACTGTAAGGAGGCCTGTACTAACATTCCCACTGGCACCTGGGGAAATAGGTTTCAGGGAGATTACATGACTTGTCCATGGGTCTCACAAGGAAACAGGTTTTGAGCCCACCAGGCTGCTTCTCTTTGTGCGCCCCAATCCCGCTCTGATCTCAGGCCACACCAACTCTAAGTCCAAAGGGAAGAGAGGGAGTCCTGTGGGCTCAACTGTGTCATTGGTCTGTGAGCCTAGAGGACTGGAGATGGAGTGGGTACAGAGAGTGATGAGGGGAGGAGCTACTGGGGACCTTGGTTATCAGGACAGACATGAGGAGGCCTCGTGAGATAGCAGAAAGAGCAGGGACTTTGGAAAAAGACATACCTACTTGACAGGTCACAAGCTGTACAACACCCTTAGTTACCTTATCTGTAAAACGGGCATGATGGTGGTAATAAGGACTCCCTCTCGGGGCTGTTGTAAGGATGGATGAGGTAATATGTGTGAAATTTGTGCTTGGCACACTACAGAGCTTGATAAGCTTGAGGGGTGGGGGTGAAGAAAAGACAGTTCCAAGTAGCTTCCATATCCCTAGACACCCCACCCCTGAGGTACTACCCTCAGTGGTGCAATAGTGGGAGGTGGGGCTCCATTTCCTCGTCATTGCCCCATCCACTGCAGCAATGGCAGCTGGAGATTGCAGGGGTAGGGACTGCAGAGGGAGCTTGATGTTTTGAGCAGGCTTGGAGAGAGGGACAGGGGCTGCTGGACTCTAGTCCCTTAGCCCCAATGGCTTTCTGACTCCCTTGGGATCTGAGAAGTCAGGGGCGCCCAATCCCCTTTCCAGAGATATTCTGCCAGTGCCCCCTCCCACCTGGCCTGCGCCTCCCCCAGCCCAGCTCTGCACTGCCTGATTCTGGGCAGCTGGTGTGTGGGTGGCAGATCTAGAAAGGAAATGGGGGAGGGGAGTATCCATCACTGGGGGCCCACCTGACCACCCATGCATGCCCACGTTCCACGTGCTCAGTGCCAACTCACATGCCCCAGCACAGGTGACCCCTGACCCCCGAATGATGGAGAATTGTTCCAGCAGTAGCTCAGAGAAGGGACACCAACCAGCTTCTGACTCCTAGATGACCCCCAACCCCCACCCAGAGAACACACCCTGGAAGGGTGGGCACGGGGAGGGGATTCTAGGACTGCCCCCTGCACGATGTGCCTCGTCTTTCTCCCTACTGTTTCATCCTCTCAAACCTTGTTCCCAAAGCTTCTTTTCTCTGCTTGTCACCTCTCCTGTTACTCACTTTGTCAATCAGTCTCCCACCTGCCACCCCATCCCTCCACATGTCACAGAACCTCTGTGTTCACTCTATATCCCCCACCCACCCTCCCCACCCTATCCACGCCCTCATGCCTCCTCCCTGCCTGCCACTCTGCCTGCCGCCCTTCCTCCACCACCACTGCACTGTCTTCTCACTTGACCCCCACCCAGGTTCTCTGTGAAAACACTGCTGGAGAAATACACAGCAGAGCCCATCGATGACTCATCCGAGGAGTTTGTGAACTTTGCAGCCATCTTAGAGCAGATCCTCAGTCACCGTTTCAAAGGTGGGTGCAAGTTCCTGCCCCCATTACCTTTAGTTTCCACCATCCCACTCTGATACACTCTGGCTTTCTGAGCCCCATCACTGACCCTGGCCCCAATTCTGGGTTCTGCACAGAGCTGGGAAGAAAGGAAGGGTCTTTGGGGCACAACAGTGGGTGCAGTCATGCGCTGGCATGTCCTCTGCAGGCATGTGCAGAGTGCAATGTTTGGGCCGGCACTCAGTGCTTGTGTGGCTGCACATACGTATACCTGCGTGTGCCCTATATATGGACCTTCTAATTCTCTGGTGTTGCTGAGTCCCTTCCTTGCCCTGGTTCAGCCTGTGCCCCAGCAGGTCCAGTGAGCTGGTTCAGCTCAGATGGGCAGCGGGGCTTCTGGGACTATATCCGCCTGGCCTGCAGCAAAGTACCCAACAACTGCCTGAGCAGCATCGAGAACATGGAGAACATCAGCACGGCACGAGCCAAGGTGAGGGGCCTGGGGCGGGCAGGCCAGGACAGCCTGCTCTTGGTCCTCAGCCCGCTCAGCACTGGGGAGAAGGGCCACAGACCGGACGGTCCAGACGCAATGCTGCACACAGGGTTTCCTTTGCGGGCAGCAAGTAAAGGTGAGCACACTTTCCAGGGCCGGGCATGGATCCGGGTGGCACTGATGGAGAAGCGCATGTCGGAATACATCACCACAGCTCTGCGGGACACCCGGACCACCAGGTCAGATCCTCTCAATCACCTTGGACCACAGGTCCCAGCGTGCATATGCATTGCCTTAAGCTTCTGCGGCCACCTTCTGTATCTGGACTACAAGTCCCAGCATGCACTGCTGGTTTCTTTCTCCTGGCCTGTCTCCGGGTCAGCCAGACGTGCAGTCCCAGAACATCCTTTCCTACCATCACCATCTCTTCTAAGTCAAATTCATTACCACTCCCCCATGTCACTCCCCAGCCCAGCACCTGTCCCACATGCATAGCTCAACCCTCAGACATGCCTCTGAACAAGCTTCAACTATGTATCATTCTACTGGTTGGCTTCGTTTCTTGACCTGTCACATACACCCCTACTGGGTCCCCAAACAATGGCAGCAGTCTATACTTGATGCCCTGGGCTATAGAGTCCTGGCATGCAGAGCTCCAACTCCTGCACTGGGGGCTTGCAGGGAGACTGCATCTATGTCAGAATGTGCCAGTGGGGGAAGGTGTGTTGAAGCTGAGTAGGTGGGAGCATGTGGTTCCCCCTCCCAAGTGGCCACACCCAGCCCCATGTCTTCACTACATTCTATCCCTAGACTGTCTTTACATTTCAGAGCTCACATCGACATATTTTTGAGAAGCTGCTATATGCCAAACTGGAGATTAGAACTTGTTTCCGCATTTAAGGATGTTGTGACCAGTATTTGGTCGGGAAGGGGTAGTTCAGACGACGAAGAAGAGTAGTAGTCTCAGGGGACCCATATTCTAGCAGGTGGGAGACTGAGCCGCGGGCTGGGGGGCAGAAGACCAGATCCACACCGTGGGGTGAGCAGAGGAGGACACTGCCTTCCTCTAGGAAAAGTCTGGTAGAGAAAGCTGAGGGCTGGATGCTCCCCCTGCGGAGGCCTAACCACCATCCCGTCTCCCGCCCCCCCCAACCCCCACCCCCGCGCCCGTACAGGCGTTTCTACGACTCGGGAGCCATCATGCTGCGGGAGGAAGCCTCGGTCCTCAATGGCATGCTGATAGGACTGAGCGCCATAGACTTCAGGTAGGGTCTCAGTGGTGGTGATGAGGATGTTTCCCAGGTAATGTCCACACCCCATCCCCTCAGACCCGCTCCCAATCCTGTGGTTCCTCCCGCCCCCAGCTTCTGCCTAAAGGGCGAAGTACTGGATGGGAAGACCCCCGTGGTCATCGATTACACGCCCTACCTGAAGTTCACCCAGAGGTGAGCAGCCTGGAGTGCCACCGCCCCGGGCGGAGGTGGCGGGAGGGGGACGAGCTGGGGGAGATTCCGGCTTCCCCCGCCCAGGGGGCTGGCCCGCCAGTGCCCACCGCTCCCTCCCCAAAGCTACGACTACCTGACGGACGAGGAGGAGCGGCACAGCGCCGAGAGCAGTACGAGCGAAGACAACTCGCCTGAGCACCCGTACCTGCCACTCGTCACGGACGAGGACAGCTGGTACAGCAAGTGGCACAAGATGGAACAGAAGTTCCGCATAGTCTACGCGCAGAAGGTGCGCGAAGCGCGCGGGGGCGGCGGCAGCCGGGCGGGGCGGGGGCGGGCTTCCCCTCCCCCGCGGGCTGAGCCGGCGCCCTGCAGGGCTACCTGGAGGAGCTGGTGCGTCTGCGCGAGTCGCAGCTGAAGGACCTGGAGGCCGAGAACCGGCGGCTGCAGCAGCAGCTGGAAGAAGCCGCCGCACAGAACCAGCGTGAGAAGCGGGAGCTGGAAGGCGTGATCCTGGAGCTGCAGGAGCAGCTGTGAGCGCCGCCACCTGCCCTGACCCCTGACCCCGGCCACATCACCCCAGGGGACCCCCATCATCGCCCCCATTGACTAACATCATCTTTCCTAATGGCGGCATTTAACTCATCTCCACCCCAAATCCCTTCAGTAAGCTAACATCAACCGAAGATCCAGTGACGGCCCCCACCCGCCCTTATCAGCTCCCCACTTCACCCTCAATTAGTATACATCAGCTAGAATGGCTTTTGAACATTACTCTAAGGGCTCCAATGTTAATGAGTGAACTTTAACACGACTGCATTATTCCTTCTGCTCAATATCCACCGCCCCCATCTGCAATACAGACCCACTGTTACCACCCACGGGACTCCATACGCGCCCCCCGCACCTTTCTATTACCCTACCTTTCGGCATGATCCCCTAGACTCCCCATTACCCTTCAGGATTCTCACACTAATCTCCACCAGCTCCCCATCACCCCAACTCCCACAAATATCCCTTTGTCCCCTCTAGTCCCCGGCACAAGTACACTGATCCCTGGCACCCTTCTGACCCTAGTATCTTCCACTGACTCCCAGGATCTACCCCACTGATCCTCAACATTCTGTCCCCATTTCTGTTACCCAGGTTTCATTCCTAGTCCCTCCCTCCACCCTGTGCTGAGCCTCCCTCTCCCAGCCAGGCCTGACCCCACCCCTCCCCATCCCAGGACAGGTCTGATCCCTGGTGACCACGCTTCCCTGGCCCAGGGTTCCAAGGAGTTCACCACACCCCTGGTCAACCAGTGGCCATCTCTGGGAACGCTCAATGGAGCAGAGGGTGCCAGCAACCCCAAGCTCTACCAGAGGTAAGCCCCAGTCAGGATCAGCTGGCTCCTCCAGAGTGTGGTGGTGGGGGCGAGGGGTGGCAGCAACTGAAGGTCTCTGCCTGGACACCAGCCTTCTGCTCTGCCACAGACACAGTTTCATGAGCCCGGAGCCGCTGTCAGCCGAGGCCAGTCTGAGCTCTGACTCCCAGCGCCTGGGAGAGGGAAAGCGGGACGAGGAGCCCTGGGGTCCCATCGGTGAGCCCTTCACCCATACACTCCTCCAGGAAGGGCCCTGGTCAACTTCCCCATTCCCACAGGCCTTTCAGAGAGCTTGGTGTAGCAACTAGAGCTTTGTTTGGGGTGTCTCGCGGCCCCTGGTGCCAATCCCTGCCACGCTTCCTCTGGTTCTGTCTGGTCAATCCTTCGCCATGCTGAGTCCTCTCTCTCTAAGTGGGGATGTTTACTAAGTCACCAGTGTTAGCACATTTTAAAGGCTTGGAGGCTTTCTGGCTAAATCTCAGGGAGTTTTTGAGCCTATGTATTTGCTTTTATTTCACGCATTCTGTTAACCACTCTCCTGATCATTATCTTCCCCTTTTTCTTTGGCTGCCAGGAAGCTCAGAGCCAAATTAGTGGCTTTCTTCAAGCGAATACCCAGGACCTCAATGCATGCATTTGTGTTGACCTTCCCCTGGCTTCGTCTGTCTCCCCACCCTAGTTTTCACGGTCCCTGCAACTTTTTTTAAACCAGTGTATTGGATGACTCTAGATCTTGAGGCAAGGCAGGCTGTGGACATGTAACCCCACCACACTATTTGTGATTGTGTGTCTGTCTCCCCTCCAGACTGTGCGCTCCACGAGGGCAGGGACTGTGTTCACCCGTTCTCTGTATCCCCAGTGCTTGGAGCAGAGCAAGTGCTCACCGTGTATTTAATAAATGGACAGAGGATGAACCTCTGGGGGAGACAGAGACATAAATTGACGATGACAATCCAGTGTCCCCAGCACCATGCATGGCACGGGCAGGTTTAAAGTGAAAATGGCAAATGCTCCTGAAGAGATCAGGGAAGTCTCCTGGGGGGTAAAGAGGGCTGCCCTTTCACTGCTAGCCCTTTACACCCCATCCCCGCATACATGCAGACCTGTTGGCCCAGCCTCACCCACCCTCTCTCCCCAGGGAAGGACCCCACGCCCTCCATGCTGGGTCTCTGCGGCTCCCTGGCCTCCATCCCCAGCTGCAAGTCCCTGTCGAGCTTCAAATCCAACGAGTGCCTGGTGAGCGACAGTCCCGAGGGCAGCCCAGCACTGAGCCCCAGCTGAGAAGCCGAGAGGGCAGCACCAGCCCCACCTGCCAGGGGCGCCACCACCTGCCGCCTTTCCTCAGTCCCCCAGTCAGACCACTCTTCCAGAGAATGCTGCCCACCCAACCAGGGCTCTCTTGGGAAAAGAACTTCTGCCTCTTGCCCATTTTAGCTTCCTGCCTGGGAAAGGAGCTGCGAAGGGAAGTTGGTTGAGCTGGGAAGCTGGGGCACCAAGGCCGAAGGGAGCTCTTGCTTGTTCTAGACTCCTGGTGACCTAGATGTCTGGCTGGCTCCCTACTGGACTGTCCTTTGCTCACGCCCCCACCCTCCTCAGGAGCTGGTAGCCCAGACTCGGCACCCGACCCCATGCCTTTCCTCTCTTGTCCCTCTGCACCCCCTGGAGTCATTTCTTCCTCAGTCCCCAAGGTGGGGGCTCTAAGGGGACCAGGCCAATAAAAAACAGAGGACTGAGGACAGCCTTGTCTGTGGGGCTTGGGACTGGGACCCGTCCTGAGGCTGGCAGAAAGCAGTGGAACCAGTGCTGGACCAAAACCAAGGGGATGCTGGACCAGAATGGGTGTGCCAGAAGCAGGTCGAGGAGTATGAAGTGTCTTGTTAGATCTGCCCAGGGCAGGACTGAGGCATGGAGACGCCCCTTCAGCCAGATAAACTTTAATAACCTGCTTAACCCTGGGCAGAGAAGCTGGATGTCCTGGGGGCAGGATAGAGGAGGTCAGCTCTGGCAGGACTCTGTTTTCCTTCCATCGTTCTGAACAATTCATCTTTGGCTCAAAGTAGGACGTTCTATAGGCCAAAGAGCAGCATGAGGCAACCCCCTGCTGCTGTCACTGAAGTGGACCCTGGGGAGAGGTCTCACCACCCACACTAGCCCAGGCACTGACAGGAGTTGCCAGTCACTCAACTCAAGGGTCCTTACCTCACTCTCGCCCTACGTTGAGGGGTGGTCCTCTACACGGGTGCTGCCTGGGCAGCCAAGGCCAATGTCAAGGAGTTTCTTCCCTATAAATCACTCTCCAAATCCCACTTTCCCCACCCAACCCTGGCCACCCCAGCCACAGGCACTGGAGAGAAGGTCATCATCTTTAGACTCAAAGACTTTACGGGGGTGGGTGCAGGCTACACAGGCCCAGCTACAGCAAACACATGGGGAAATGGGGGTGGGGAACATTAGCAGTTTGGTCTTGAATTTGGTGGGGGGTTGAAAAGTGATCATCCTTGGGGCTTGGGAAGCAGCAGGAAGACAGCTGTCCGAGGAGAGCCTGGGAGGGCAGCCCCACTATCCCTGGGGCTCAGAGTTGAGAGGGAAGGGAAACCAGACCCCTCCCTCAGTGCTGAGGAAAAGGCACTTGGCTCAGCCTCCTGCTTCGCCCCCATTCATGGAAGAGATGGGGTCATTGTTTCCTGCCCCTTTCAAGGACCCAGAGACTGTTCCTGGTTGAGCCTCTGGAAGAAGCTTTTGCTGAACTCATAGGTGCTGATCATGATAGCGCAGGAGGGGGCAGCCTTGATGATCCTCGGAAGGAAGCCTACAGTAGAAGGGGGAGGCTGGGGTCAGAGGTCAGGGTCCCAGGGTGCCCCAACCCAGCCAGGGCATGGCCACACACAGACTCACCTGCAAAGAGCCCCCTGGTGCCAGACTCAGCCCGGATCCTCCGCAGCAGTAGCCAGGTGGAGTCAGCATGTGGGGGTGTCACTGCAGGTGCAAGGCACAGCCCAGTAAGACCCCAGTGGGACCCTGCCTGTGCCCATTCCCCACCTACTGCTGGGGGACCCTCACCTCTCACAGCCTCCACAGCTCCCAGGGCAACCTGACGTTGGGTCTTTACCACGTCGAAGGGTAGAGTCAGGGTGGCCGCCACCTGGTGGGGTAGGGAGAGAGCTCATCTCTATTCCAGGACTCCATTCCTACGTCCACCCACGCCTTAGCTAGGGCTTCCCTAGGGAGCGCGAGCTCGCTCCGCAGGCAGCTGATGCCCGCTACCCAGGGACTCTGTGGGCACCTCAACAACCTTCAGGCCCAGGGACGCCTCTGCTGCCCTTTCCCCAACCCAGTCAACTCACCGTTCCTGAGATGCCACCAGCCACAAAGCTGACACCCACAGATGTCTGGTCTGTTGGCCTGTGACCACTCAACCAGCTCTTCATCAGCTCATAGTTGAACCAGTACAGGGCTTAGAGGCACAGAACATTATTAGAAGCGGGAAGGCAAAGGGATGGGCCCACACCTCCCACGTCTCACCTACCAGCCTCATGAAAGCTGAGCCCTCCCACTTACAGATCTGCCTGCTACATGCAGGTTTCCGTAGCAGGCCCCTGCAGGAACCGTCTCACGAGAACAGAGCAAACACCCAGCCCACTGGGCCTACTTTACAGATGGGAAACCCAGCTGAGAAAAGCCTAGCGGACTCCATGGTCAGTAGTAGCAAACTGGGGACTTGATTAGAGACCTCTTGTGTGACATCCAAGCACTTCCTTACCCCACCACTGCAGCCCTGCTGCTTACCTGAGAAGGGCACATCCCGAAGGGCAGTGGGGCCCCAGCCCAGCCACAGCGAGCGCCAGCCACCCTGTGCCACGGCAGCTCGGACACAGGTGCCTAGCTCCCGGTATGACACATGCTGAGCCTGCAGCTTTGTCCGCACCAGCTCCAGGGGGCTGATCACAGTCACAGTGCCCACTGGGGGAATGATGGGGAGGGGTTAGCTCACAGGTGCCAATGGCAACCCACCCAGGGTCCAAGGGCCCAGGACACTCCCCAACCCCCCAGGCTGGCAGAGGCTGGAGTTGGGAGTTAGGATTGGGTGTGATAGGAGGCCCAGGGCTGTACTCACAGCGGGCCAATGCACCAGCCACCAGGGGTGCATAGAGGTCAGAGGTCAGAGATCGACCACACAGGAAGGCCTTAAGTTGGTCGTAGGTGGTGAAATAGATGGCAGTGGCTGGCACAGTCATCACCCTGGGGATGCAGCAGAGGTTAGCAGGGACTCCCAAGCCTCCCTGGCCTCCCTGCCCCACCCAACAGGGGAACAGGGGATTAGCAGTGACTGTGGAAGGGGACAGAATGGACATGGATGGCAGGTACTCACAGGGTGGCTGGGAGGCCACTCCACAGGGTCCTGGTGCCCTCATGCCTCACGATCTTCACAAAGGCATCCTGGCCAAGCAGATACCAGCCCAAGAAGAAGGAGGACGAACAAAAACAAGGACTTGTGATGGTGGGCCGGGCTCTAGCCTGATGCCTGTGTCTCTGCCCACAGTCCTGGTCTTGCTGACAGACAGCAGTGCCTCAGGCCTCCACACAGGCAGTTCCCCATTTGGCTCCCTGTGAACTCCTATTCACCCTGCAAAGCCTCGCAGAGGCATGCTCTTCCAAAACTAAACTGACCTCCTACAGGCTGTGAACTACCCATTCATCGCCAGGTCTGACTAATCTGGACTGCCTACAGAAACAACTGAGGGCACAGCTGCTCCTCACCATGGTGCCAGTGAAGCGAGTGGGGTCCTGAAACCAGGTGGCACAGCGGGCACCATTTGGGCACAGGTACAGAGGCTCCAGAACACCGTTGCAGTATAGGAGGCACTTTCCTGTGGATCAAAGAGAGGAAGGCTCTAGGGAAGAAGCAGGGGCCTTGGGATGACAGGGCCCTGGATCCTCGCAGAGGTGAAAATCCCCATTCCTGGAGGTCCTCCAGAAGCAGACATTCTTGTGCAGGGCACAGAACTGGCCGATATGACCAGGAAATGTGTGCTAGCCTGTGGCTGTGGGGCCCACAGGTGGCAGAGACTGGGACACTCCTTCCCTGGGACCTTCGCAGGCTCCCTGAGGCTTGGGGGACACTCACCTTTGGCGTAGGAGAGGCTCCAGAGTCTGGAAGAAGGCATCGATTCTAAAACACAAGGCAGCCCCTCGAGTCAGGAGAACTCCCACCTGCCCCCAGGGACCCCATTTCTGGGAGACCCTAGTTTTGCCCAGGTACCACCCCCTCTTGGTTCAGGGGGTGAGCACTCACCACTGGCCACTGAGGGGCGCTGAGACTGCAGGCGAACCTTCACTACATCCAGCGGTGTCACTGTGGTGGGAGGGCAGGTCTGAAGACTCCTTTCAGGACCACCTTACCTGACCCCACCCCGAGGACCAAGTCACCCCAACCTCCCACCTTCCCCAGTCCCAGCTGCCCTTCCTCATCCTCCTCCCTGGGTCTTACTGAAGAGGGACGTGACCACAGCCCCAGCGCCTGAGGCCACCATTTGTTGGAGGGGGCTAATGCCCCCAGGGTCCCGGTCAGCCATCTTGCAGCTTCAAGTCTGAAAAACAAACGTCCGTCAAACACAGGAGTCAGTGTGAGGGGGAGAAGAGGCAAGGAGATCTTTGGGGCCTTGCGGGACGCTCACCCCAGTCACTCACTGAGAGTAATAAGTTCAAGTCGTCCTCTCAGTACCCTCCTAAAGCGATTATTGTCAGGGCCACTTGGCCAATGGGGAAACTGAGGCTCAGAGCAGTGAGGCGACCTGCCCAAGGTCACCGGAGTGGTCTGGAAACGGGCAGAGATGGCCCGCTGCCAATCCGGCGTCCTCCCACAGAGGACTGCGCACCTCAGGGCAGACGGCCGTGAGGCCCTGGCGGCCCAAAGATCACGCGAGCCCGGGGTCATCAGCGCGGACAGGTGGGGCCGTGAGTGAAACGTGTAAACACTCCTGACGGCGGCCAAGGGGTCCGCCCGCTCTCCGGGACGGCAGGTCGGGCGTCCGCCCTCCTGCGGCCCCTTCTCGAGGCCGGAAGTGCCAGGCCCGGGCCTGGATGCGGACGCACCGCTCTCCCCGCCCAAAAAATACAGCCTGGAGGCGCGGCGGCGGCGCGGCGGCCGAGAGGGTGGCAAACAGTCGAGACGGGATCTCTCTCCGCGCTTCCACGACACGCCCGGAGGCGCCGGTGGCACCGACGAGATCCGCCCGACGGCCCGACACTCCGGGCCCCTCGCCTCTTCCTGGCTCGGGCTCCCGGGTCTCCCGAGACCCGCCTCCGGTCTCCACCCCTCAGACTCGGTTCAGTCCCGCCCACCTGGTTCTAGGCCGGTGCTCGCGCGGCGCGGCGCCCGGGACCCGGCGGGCCCATAGCGGCTCCGCAGCCCGTGCAGGGTCCGCGCGGGCTCGCCTCCCACCCGGGGAGACTCCGACAGCGGCCCAGGCCGCCCCGCCCCCAGACGGCGCCGGAGGCCCCGCCCCCGTGGGCCGACCGACTGCTTGCCCGAAGCACACCGCCCGCGTCGCCGGGGTCCTCCCACCCGCCCCGCGCCGTCCCCGCCCCCCGCGCCGCCAGTTCTCGAGCCTACCTGCGCCACGCGGTCGCCGCTCTCGGCTTGGCGCGGAATCTGGCTGCGGTACCGCCCGTAGGGACGTAATCGCTCAAGCCCCAAGGCACTGGTATTCTGGCCAAGCCGCGCCGGGAGTCCCAGCGCTCCCACGAACTTTCCAGACAAGCGTGGGTAACGCACTCTTCCCTTTACTGCAGTGTCCTCACCTGCTTGCCGGCGGGAGTTCGATCAATTCTTCCAAGGCCACGGGGCGATCAACCAGTGACAAACATTTACCCACTGGACTCCTTGCTGGGGTTTTAGAACTCCACGGCGACCACTTCAAGCAGGAATTAGCACCATTCCCGCTCTGCAGATGATGCACGGGACGCAGCTCCAAAACCACGTGACACACTGCAGGGCGCAGGGCTGGCGTGGGCAGCGCGGTTGGAAGAGCGGCAACCTGGCCAGCTATAACGAGCCAGCCTGGGCACGGGTGAAGGTTCACCTGGAGCTGGACCCGGGCTCACCCTGGGCTCCGTCCCACCTCTGTGCGACTTTGTGAAAAAGTTTCAACACCGCTCAGGACCTCGGATTCCTGTATTTGTACAGTGAGAAGATTGGGGGAGAAAGGGACTGGCACGTGTATTGGTGACTCGGTCATTGTTATTCCTTCTAAGTCCCAGGACTTTGAGGAGTAGGCTATTATTTGACCCCATTTTACAGAAGATGAAACTGAGGCTCCAAGTTAAGAGACTGGTTTTGGAATGCCGAAGAGGTCCCACCTTTACCCGTTACCAGATGCCTCTTTCGGTGACAGGTGGGCTTATATCCAACGCTGACCGTTCTGGTCTGGCTTCCTAGGGAGACGCATTTCTCTCCTGGGTCAGCCCCCCACCCAGAACCCCCTCCCCTTTCACCCCACCTCGCCTCGCCTGTGAGACGTGCTTTGTTATGATTTATCCTAATACAGAAAAAACGAAATTGACGTGCGAGCATACACCTTTAAGAAGGGACGGCCGTGACTGGGACGTCACCCGCTTTCCCGCCCCTCTCGCCGGACTGGTGGAGTCTCGGCCTAGAGCCGCCCAGTCAGCGGGCGCACGCCGGCCTAGCACGTGGATTCCAAGGGGCCAACCATCACCATTCCCTGCGCAAAAGTGTTTGCCCTGACTGTGGCGCTCGAAAGTCCGTTTAAGGGCGGGAGCGATCAATCGGACCGTTGAAGTCGCCGCTGTTTTAAAAGGCCCCAAAGCTGGCGCTCTTTCCACTGATGTCTGACGTGACAAAAAATTATTGTTTTAATAAGATGTTGGTTAAAGCGAGTACCCAGTCCTACGAGGGTCCTTTACAGCTTCAAAGTTAGGGTTTACCTGGACAGTTTAAAAGAGATTACTCTCCCCATTTGACAGAGGAGGAAAATAAGGTCTTGTGTGTAATGACTTTCCTAGTGTGGAGTAGAACCCAAATAATTTTCAAACAAGAAAATGCCCCGGCCCCCAAGTCAAATAACACCAATGTCAGGCAAATGGAAGAACCAGAATGGAGCCCCTCCTGCCTGAGTGCCCAGGAGCTCCCACCCTATTCTCCAGGGCACATGCTCTGCTCCCTGTGTGGACCCGTGCACCTGCAGGCAGACCCCAGAACTCACCAGAACTGCTAGGTGGTCGGGCAGCAGCTCCTAATGGCCAATGGGAACCCTGAGAGATCTAGCTCCAATCTCTGCTGCCGCCTGCAGCAGCTGTGAGCGCTCAAGCAAGTTAAGTATCTTAACATTTCTCTAAGATTTTGTTTCCCTGTTTATAAAATAAGCTGATGGCAACAATGTGCCATCAGTTAATTATGTGAGAATGTAATGTTACTAGCTGTAAAATGCTTACCTGGACAGTTTCACAGTCAACAACCTAGAGATTACTCTCCCCCCATGTTATTATTAGACTATGATTGTTATAATTGATTCCCACTTTCCCAGGTCCCAAACCCTACCCCTCTTTGCCTACAAAGAAAGTTATAGAAAGGACATGGGTAATAATTCCTTAAACTTCTTCCTTCCCACGTCTGCAAAGTAGCACAACCAGGAATCCGACTTGGTGGCCTGAGCGTCACTTTCTCCAGCAGTGGAATGAAGGGCTTGTATTCTACTTCTGGTTTTCTTCTTGCCATCATTGGCTTTTGAGGTTTGTCACTTTCTTCATCTGAAAATAAGGGTGATGTCACCTATCCTGCCTAGCTCACACATTCATGGCTACAATCCCTTCTGTGAAAGCTATGTGAAGGGTCAGTAAATGGTTCTGCAGCCCCTGATAGGCACCCAGAACTGAATAGATCATGTGCTTTCCCCGACACATTAGTGCTTGGAGGCTTAGAAAACCAACATCCGGTGCAGTGTCCACAGTCCCGGCAGGCGGGAGAGCTCATCCTTGGGCTATGGCTCCCCACCAGAGCTGGTAGAGGTGTTTCCCAAGGATGATCAGGGCAACTTCAGGGTAGAGCAAGAGACATGGGATGCCTGTAATCAGTTGAGCCCTGACTAGACATGCCTGCACAGAGGAGCAAGACTGGAGACCTGCAGAGGAGGGCCCGACTCCCCTGCTGTTCACACTGATTAGTCCTCCAGAGGCTGCATGTGGCCATCACCAGCCTCCTCATCAGATGGAAAAACAGAAACTCCTTCTTTCAAGTGTAAAGGGAAGAAAATAGTACCAGCCCCCAGGGGCGGTTTCAGGACTGATGGACAAGTCCTTGCCTGGCACCAGGCAACCAACAAATAGAAAGCAAACAGTGAGACTGAATTCTCAGGCCAACCTCAGAGCAGGGCTGAGCCCCTCCACTGCTCAGGACCTAGAAAAACATGTATGGGGCTGAAGAATAGCTAAGGTCCTTCGTATGGACCAGCACAACCCCACCTAGGGCTGCCTTAGAGGCAGGACCCAGGGCCACAGAACTGCTGCACCAGACAGGAGAAGCCAAATTCCAGGTATAGCTAAATGCCAAGTCAGTTTGGACCCCGAGAGCAGGAGTGGGTGGGGCAGTTATAGAGGATGTTATAGGGACAACTGGAGAAGATGGAATGCAGTCCCAGCAGTAAGTAGTACTTTGTCAACACTAAATGTCTTGAGTGTGATAACGGTACTGTGGTTTCAAAGAGGAAGCAGACACTGAAGTGCTTAGGGGTGAATCAAGTGTTGTGATGCCCGCAACTTAGTCTCAAACGGCTCAGCAAAAAGAGAGAAAAAGCCAGTGCAGCCAATTAAGACAACTGGCGAATCAAAGAAGGGTGTATGGGTGTTTTTGGTACCATTCTTGGAATTCTGGTGACATGTCAGTTTTAAAAACAAAAAGTTCCCCCCTGAAATTAATTATGTATTTCTTATAGAATCAGAAAAAATATCAAAGTTGTCTTTAAAAAAAAGTTTTAAAAAGGTGGCTTAGCAGTTAAGTCCGCTGCCTCTGGTCCGTGAAGTCCACCTATACCCCAAGTGGGTTGGGTGGGCAACCAAGATGAACAACTGAATAAAATAAATAATGCTTCCTCCTCTCCATGCCTGACTGCCTGTACCTTCCCTTAAAAAAAAAAAAAAACAAGTTAAATAATTAACAGCAGAGTTCAGCCCACCTGGGGAAAGGCCTTCCTACCGCCCCTCTGGGTTTCAGATTTTCTGGTTACCCAAGTTTTCAGTGGGGGAACCTTCCAGAATTGCCCCTCCTCCTCCCCCAGCCAGAGGGCTGAGGACAGGCTCTCCCCGCTCTGCTGGGGTGGTGTGCGTTAATGTCCCTCCAAGGAAGGCCATAGGGATGAGAATTCCAAATGGCCAAGCCCTGTCACCCAGCCAAGTCACTTCAAAGAATCCCTCCACAGACCAGTTTACACCTGTGCAGGATGACATGCTAACTTGGCCTTCATGGTAGCATTGTTTGTCCCAGCAGAAAGCCATCCGAAAGGGACTGCTTGAGCGTTCCTCGGTGGGACGGACCCCACGCCGCTTGGAAACACAGGCGGGTCACGACGTAAAACAGTCACAACGCCGCGAAGCAGGCTGCTGGAGAAGGCCCGGCCGGTCTGGTTGGAGCGCTATCGCCCCCTAGGGGACGCTTTTCAAATGTCCGGGGCCGTCTGCGGTGGTTACAGGATTTGGGGCCCCTGATACTTGGACAGATGGTAGGTAAAGGAAGCTAAGTGTCCTATAAAGTGGAGGACAGTTTGACACAGCAAAAAAGTGTCCTCGCAGCTTTCCTCTGTCCCTCTGGACGACCACGACCTCACATCTTTTTTGAGTGGTTTCAATATGGATCGAATATTCCAAGAATAAAAGTGCCATGCGGTCCTAGGGAAGACTGGGCTTGGTCTTCGCTGGAACTTTACTAAGGGTCAGTCACCATTTCAGAAAATCTCAGCCCAGTGGCCACCAGCCTGTGTGAGCTGTGTCTCTAACAGGACACCCGGCGTCTACATTTACAGCTCCCCTCAGCCGTGACGTGCCGGCATCCACAAGCTTCTCTTCTCATGGGGGTCCAGCCTGCGCTTCCGCACACAAACATACATATTTAAGGATAAATTACTTTCCTCTATATTGTGCTTTGAAGTTTATATAAATGTGTGTGCCTTGGTGGACTCGTGGTTAGGGCCACTGCCTCCCGCCAAAGGCAGATGGCATACACCCCAAGGACCTGGGTTCGCATCCCAGGCAACCAAGATAAACAGCTAAACAAAATAAATAAAAAGGCTTCCTCCTCTCTCTTCCTGCCTGCATACCTTCATCTTCATTCTTACCTGCACCGTTCTTTAAAAAAAAAAAAATGTGGTGTGCCCCGGTGGAATCGTGGTTAGGCCCATCGCATCTGAAGGAGCACAGGTCACCTACTGCTGGGTTTGAGTCCCAGGTCCAGGCAAACAGCCAGTATGAACAACTAAATAAAAATAAAATGCTTCTTCCTCCTCTCTCTTCCTGCCTGCCTACTCGCCTTCATTCCTGCCTGCACCTTTCCTTTAAAAAATTGTTACTAGAAACTCTGTGCACAAGGAAATGATGTCTTTTAATTTCATTTCTGAAACGTTATTAAAAGGAAACTACACGGCATATGTCATGAAAAGCAGACGCTGCATGTGAGTCTGTTGAGAACGCTCAGAAAGACGGTGAGCTCACCAGGTCCAGTCCCACGGGTATCACTGCTTTCTGGGGCTGCAAGTTCTGCGTCTCAGAGTGACAGAGGCTGCTTGGAGTGTGTCGGCCACCAGACCAGCATGGCCACACCAGGGCTGAGCATCAGTCAGTGACCCAAATGAAGGAGGAGCTGTCCCAGCTGATCCTAGACCAGCCTGGCTCATGTGCAACTCTCGATTCTTCTCCTTCTGTTGCTTCTTTTGTTGTTGATGATGTGAGCATCTCTCTCTCCCTTTCACTCTCTTTTTGAAACACTGTTGAGTGATTTTTGCATGCCAAATACTGTTGTAGGCACTGACATCAGTTGGGAACAAGTCACAAAAGGAGATTCCACTATAGGTATGCCCTGGGAGGGCATGGCAGGCCAGAGCGAAGCAAAGTGCTCCCACAGGGCTGGCGATGCCACAGTAACTTAAAAGAATATTGTGACGGCTGCAAACACAGGTGCCGAGCCAGACCTTCGTTCAATTTCTTTTCCAGTGATATGATCTCAATAAAGTTACTCAACCTCCTGAGTCTCCATTCTTCCATTGTGCAGGCAGAATTGGACCTACCTCACAGGATTGTGGTAAAGATGAAAGAAGACCTTAGTACAGGACCAGTGCATGTAAATCTCATAAAATCAGCAGCGCCGCCTCTTTGAAAACACTGAAATCAACATTGCCAGCCACCATCTGAACAGAAGTGATTGTATTAAAGTTCCCCGTTGATGCTAAATTTCTTTGCCCACTTGTTGCGGGAGAACTTGTCTGTTTTCTGGGTCTCTGTTTCTCTCTCTCTTTTTTTCCTTAAAGGAAAGATGCAGGAATGAATAAGAGGCAGGTAGGAAGCAAGAGACAGGAGGAAGAAGCATTTTATTTAGTTGTTGATCTTGGGTGTTCTTCACTGGTCCTGGGTCTTGAACCAGGGACCTTGGCGTGTATTGAACTGCACTGAACCTCTACTCCACCAGGGCACACCTGTTTCTTCCTCTCTAAAATGGCAAGAATAAGGCCCCATGTCCCTACCAGGACTGCTGAGAGGATGAAGTTAAGAGAGAGGAGGTGTGTGAAGGAGGCTTGTGACCAGGAGAGGGTGCCTGGGATAGGTACTTCTTTCCTCTCCTTTTAGCTTCCTTGAAGCTGCCTCCTCTGCTCCTCCTCAGGCTCCTGGGAATGACTGACCTGACCCGAGTGTCTGGTGAGGGCAGTTTCCTCCTCTAGGCCCTGGTCCAGTGCTTCAGAGACAACTCATCATATTAACAAAAGGAACTCCTTTGATGTCCTAAAAGGATCCTCCCATTTTTGATGTTGCCGGTATACAAGGTCTTGTCAGCTTACTCATCCCATTTGAAACTCACATGATTATGTAGAGGGCATGTGTACCTATTTTACAGATGAAGAAACTGAGACTCTGAGTCAAGTGACTTGGAGCAGGTAACTTCTGACTAGCAGGGGGCCTGCCTGAGAGGGACCAGGATTTCAGGTGGTCTGGGAAGGCTGGGAGAGGGGGATTTGGATGAGCCTGGTGATGGGATCCAAAGCTCTGGGCTCTGGTCTACTTGGGTATATACTCCACTGCTGGACTGGACCTGGACGAGACCCTTAGCATCTCATCCATCTGTGAAATGAAGATAATACTCGTCAGTGTTGTTGCAAAACCTCAGTGATGTACTACAGGGCAGGTATTCGATAAATCAGTGGGAGTCCCCTTTCCATACGCACACCCCAACGTTTTTTGCCAGGCTTATATACACGTTTTTGTTTTTTTGGTTTTTTTTACGAAAAGAGGCAGGCAGAAATGAAGGTGAGTAGGCAGGCAGAAAGAGGAAGAAGCAGCATTTTATTTTATTTTCATTTAGTTGTTCACACTGGTTGTCCACCCTGGACGGGGGTCACAAACCTGGATTCTTGGGATGTACGTGGACTGTGCTCCTTTGGAGGCAGCCGACCTAACCACTACTTCGCCAGGTACACCCACTTTCTTTTTCTTGTATGAAAACTGCGGCAGCCGCAGTTGGAGCCTGGCCTTCTGTGTGGAGACTCTGGTGTGGGTCTTACAAGATGGTCAGTGACTCTTGAGGGGGAAACTTGGTGAGCAGTCCCCTAGAGGTCAGGGTCAGAGAGCTGTCGTCTTAGAAAGGACATCAAGGTGGCCTTAGCGCAGTGGCCTGGGGGGACAGTGCAGCCCCCAACTGACGTGTAGCATTCTTCACCATCCGCCAGCCGCAGCAACTTTGTGGGCACAGAGGTGGAGACTATGCCAGTGGCCGGGGAGGAGGGGGAAGGTCACCTGCACTGAGCCACCGGGAGGCACAGTGCAGGGCCGGGTGACGTTTTTTCTGCCATAGCACGGGAACCATTCAGAGCTTGGCCAGGATGATGGTCCCTCTGATGGCAGTGGCTACCTCCTTGGAGCACTTAACACCCAGACCTACGTGTCCGTGGTAATTCCCAGTGGCCACGAGAACTTTAATCCTAGTCCACTGGCCAGAGAGGTTCCCCTTTTACTCGGGCATCATCTTCCCAAACGCACCCTTCAGGGAGAACCCCGAAAAATCAGCTTTTGCAGATACCTTGATGGGCAAGGAAAACAGAGATCGCGTCCAGGGACTGGTTTCATGTCCTTCACCAGACGGTCTAGCTCGGTGATGGGGATTTGTCCTTGTCCTTGACCTTGCCTCGTGAGCTCCACGGCCCCAAGGACAGCCCTGACCTCAGCCCTGGAGGCCTCTGTGCAGCCTCCCATTCCAGGGCCCTCCCACAGCACCTGCGCCTTCTGCCATTTTTATCTTCTGCCATGTGTTTTCTTGGAGAAGCACCCTGCCCCCCAACTCTTTAAGCTCATTAATGTCCCAGCTCTTAAAGTCCGTGGGGTCAACAGTGCCCGTGGCCCCAGCTTCCACCTCCACAAGCCAACCTGTCCAGCTCCTGAAGTCCCCAGTGAGCAGTGGAGCAGCTGCTGCGGGCAGAGTGGCCCGAGTGGAGTCTCAAGTTCAGAAGAAGACATGATGGGGAGGGGTACCCCACATGCCCCAGGAAGGCAACACCAAAGTGGCCCAGCCCCACTAACCTGGGGAGGCACGGGGTGCCTGTGGATGTAAGGCCTGCACCCCAAGTGGGGTGGGAAGAGTTTAGGGGACCTGTGCCCTGTGTTGGGTCTGGCTGTATATATATATATATGTATGTATGTATGTATGTATGTATGTATGTATGTATATGTATATGTATATTTTTTCTACTCTAGTAGGATTGGATTTTAGATAATTGATTTTGTAAATTCTAATAGGAAAATTAATTTGTTAGTCTGAAATACATGCAGTTTGGTTGTCAAAATTCTTTCAGGCACACACTGGGGGCCAGTCAGATAAGATGCCAGGCATAGTCTGCACACATCCCAAGGACCCAGGTTCAAGACCCAGGGCAGGGGGGTGGGGGTGGGGGATGACCAAGATGAACAACTAAATAAAGTAAATGAATGAATAAATGCTTCTTCCCCCTCTCCCTGCCTGCCTGCCTGCTCACCTTCATTCCTGCTGCTCCTTTCCTCTATTAAAAATATTTTTTCAGAGCCAGCAGCATTGGAGGAGGAAACAGCAGTTTACTGAGGAAAGACCATACCTCTGGTGCTTTCTTAGCATCTATGTATCAGCATGTTCAGTCCCCCCAGGACAATCTGCTAGGTAGGGACAG
Source organism: Solenodon paradoxus (assembly GCA_004363575.1). Lineage (NCBI taxonomy): Eukaryota > Metazoa > Chordata > Mammalia > Eulipotyphla > Solenodontidae > Solenodon > Solenodon paradoxus. Next base: position 142,082 of record RJWH01002448.1, on the reverse strand, counting down.
ACTTTAGTTCACAGAGCAGGTCAATTAGGGTCAAAGTAATAAGCCAGCCGCACCCGGATGCTGAGCACTTAGTCTGTGGCTCTGGCCATCGTGGTCAGGTACAGCCACGGACCCAGACTCATGACCCAGGGCCGGGGGAACAACCAAGATGAACAAATAAATAAAACACTTCTTCCTCTCTCTGCCTGCCTGTCCACTTACCTTCATTCCTGTCTGCTTCCTTCCTCTAAAAAAAAAAGAAAAGAAAGAAGAGAAAAAAAGAAGTAAATCAAAGTCACCAGCTGGAGTTTAGCCAGCAGTGAGTCAGGTTGTTCTCAGCCCCTTGTTCAGGCTTCCAGAAAAGAGCTGACTCCTGACCTCAGGTTCTTATCTGCTCCTGTCCCAGAAGCTCTGGCTTCCTGGAGACTCCCTGGGGTCAGATGCTGTCCCAGAAAGAGGTTCTTCTTCAGGTCACCCCACTGCTCTGAGAATATAAGAAACTGAAACTTAAATCAGGAATGTGCTCTCTTGCTTCCTGCAGGAGGCAGATGCTGACACATCTGGCGGGGAGAAGAGAAGTCAATCCCACCCACCCTACTCCGTGTCTCCCCATCGCTGAGGAACTGATTTTTCTGCCACCTCTGTCCCAGTCTAGAGGGACAGAGGTGGTTTCAGTCTGAGGGGCTCCCTGCTCAGGAGTCAGAAGCGGACTGGGTACAATTTGCCCTGGTGGGCTGAGGTCTGGACGTAAGGCCAGCAGAATGGGACCAGGGGGAGAACAGCCACATGGGGGTCGAGGTGGGTTTCTGGGAGGAGAGATCAGTGGGTCAGAGCTCTGGAGGGGAAGGTGAGGTGGGCAAAGATGCTGGTAGGAAATCACCCAGGCTAGGAGAGTTGGGGGCGGCAGGTCGGGTGGGGGCAGAATTACCAACATGGAGGCAGCTTTGTTAATTCAGTGGGAATTTGCCTCAGGCCCTGCACTAAGGGGTTTGCAGGCAGTACCACTTTCCAGGGAGGGAAGTGCCTCCTTGTCAGTGTCCTCAGTGTAGCAAGGAGGACGGGAGGGAGAGGTGAAGTCAAGATCACAGCTCTGGAGTGGAAGCAGGACCAGAGAAGTGTTTTCCTGGCTGAGCCCAGTTCCTTCTTGCTTAAAAAGGAGACTGGTTACACCCTGGAGGGGATCTAGGCCTGCACAGCACAACCACAGCAGCTGCAGAAGCTCCCAGTGACTCCGGAAGGCAGCCTGGCTGGGAACCCCAGGCCAGAGGATCCTGAAGGCCACTCCTCCAGCAGGGCTCCTGCAAAGTCCAGTGGCCTGCTTCCCCTGCTTACCTTCCAGGCCCCTTCCTTTCCTCTGCAGCGCTCCATCTGTTGAGTGTGGTCCTGCCTCAGGGCCCAGGAAGATCTGCACTAGGGATCAATCTGCCAGTTGATGGAGAGCAGGGCGGCGCTCCCCCACTGTGCAGGGAACACACTGAGGCCAAAGGGGAATCAAAAATTCACATGCTGCGTGCCCTGGGGGCCTAGCACTTTAAAACAGCCCCAGTCCACATACATTCCCGAGGTTCCCAGTTCAGGACTCTGGGCCAGTCAAGAAAAACAACCAAAGATGAACAACTGAATAAAATGAAGTCCCTCTCCCTCTCCCTCCCCTCCCCTGCCCCGCCCTCTCCTTCTCCCTCTTTGCCTGACTATTCACCTTCATTCCTGTCTGTACCTTTTCTTTAAAAATAAAAAAAAATGGATTCACATTCATACTGATTTAGAAATGCAAGAGAAATTGTTAAAGGACTTGAGAGTAGATAAGAAACAATATGAACATAGAGAGCAATTAAAGAGTAATTAAGGGAAGAGAGAAGACAAGAGTGCTGCTTTGGATTCTAATTTGACTAAAATGTATTGGGATGTTAGAAAATTACTATTTTATTGAAAATAACGATTGATTAAAAAACAAGGGAAGTGGCCTGCCCACCGTCACTGGGCAAGTTCACCGTCTTCATGGTCTACACTCAGATAGGACTCCAGGTCTCCCCACTTCATCCGGCACCTCTGGTACCTCTGGCCTGGGCCCAGGCCTGGTTCTGACTCACCTCCCCCACACCCACACCACCTACCCAGGCACCCAGTCAGGTGCCTGATGACGAGGACAGGAGCCACAGAACCTGGGGCAACAATTGCTCACCCTAAGGTGACTCAGGCAGAAAGGGGAAAAAGTAGGGGGAGGAGCTGGTCTTGTACCCTCATTCCAACCTTTGTCACCAGGGCTGCCAGATTCAGCAAACAAAAGTACAATATGTCCTGTTACACTGGCATTTTCAATACACAATAGATAATTTTTAAGTGTATGTCAAATATTGCATGGGGCATACTTAAACCAAAAAATAATAAAATTGTTGAGAATCTGAGATTCAAATTTAACTGGGCAGCCTGTGTTTTATCTGGCAACACAAGATCCTGGAGTAAAGTCCCCTGTCCTGGAGCAGCTGTGACCCTTCTATGGGGGCAGGACAGTGACTGAATGAAGAAAATCCTGAAGGGTGAATGGAAGGGTCAGGGAGAGGTGAGAGAAGTGGAAGGAGGGACAGAGGCAGCTCCCAACCCTGTGTCCGGGCACCACCTCTGAAAGCAGCCCTGGGCTGGCCTGGAGGGGCCTCTTAGGACACCTGCAGGGGCCTGCCATGCCAGGCTCCTGAACGGGACCTTCTGTCACTTATGGTACCTCAATCCAGCACTGGGATGGCATCCAGGGTCCAGCCCAGTTGGGGCTACAGCTGGAACAGAAATCAGGAACAATATAGAACTTGTATTTAACATCCTAAGCAGGCAGGGAGGCCATGATAGGGGAGGCAGAAGCCACAGAAGATAAGATTGATGGCTAGATTTCAGATGACAGAACAATAACACAACTTCTAACCACAAAAGTTACCATAAACAAAGATAAAACAAATGATAGGCATGCCCTGCAGAGTAGGTTGGGTTCAGTCCACATGCATCTCAAGGTCCTGGGCTCATCTCCATGGGCTGAGGGACTGTTGTCCAAGATGAACATCTAAATAAAATAAATAAATGAAATGCTTGCTTCCTCCTCTCTTCCTGCCTCACCTTCATTCCTGCCTGTACCTTTTCTTTAAAAAAATGATAGATCAGGAGGAAATGTCTGCAACACACGCATGCACACGCACACACGTTCAACAAGAAAAAAAACAAACATGGGAGGAAAAATCTATGAACAAAGGATAATGTGTTTATGTGTGTCAACTGAAGGGTGTTTTGACAAGATTAACATTTAAACTGGTAATTTTAACTAAAGAAAAAGCCCTCCATACTGTGGTTGGACTTCATCCAATCACTTGAAGGCCTAAAAGGATAAAAAGACCTCCCTCTCCCAGCAAGAAGAAGTTCTCCAGCAACAGCCTTGGGACTTCTTCGCACAGTTGGCTCTCCTGAGTCTCCAGCCTGCCAGTACACACTGCAGATTTTGGATTTGCTAACTTTCATAACCACGAGAGCCAACTTCTTTTAATTACTCTCTTTCTCCTTGCATATCAGTTGGTTCTGTTTCTCTGGAGAACCTTAACACAGGTAAGATAATTCCCAGAAGAATGCATATGCAGAAAAAGCACCTGCCAAACAAAACTCAGTTTTATCAGAGACCAAGGAAATGCAGATAAAATAGCCATAAAATTTCTTCTGTCAGTAGATTGCCAAAAAAATAGATAAATAACTGGCATACCCAATATTAGTGAGCATATGGGAAGCAAACTCCCCCAAATGCTGTGACTGGAAAGATGTTAGGCAATGTGACCTTAAAATGTCAAGTGTGCATCCTCTTTAGCCCAGAAATGTTATTTTTAGGAAATAAAACTCCCAACCCCTAATGTGCACAAATATTCATTGCATAAATATTTGTAACAGCAAAAACTGGAAGCGCATAGCTTCATTAAACGAGACTGGTTAATTTAACATCTATGGGGTGGAATACCTGTCACCATCAGAAAGAAACTGATACAGAAATAAGTGGGACGAATTCCCACGTCACTGATAGTAAGATTTAATATTGTTCAGATGAACACACCCTTGTGGAGCAGCTATTAGATCAAACGCCTCCAAAGGATCCCAGTTCACATACCCCTGAGTTCGAGTCCTGGGCGGGGGAGAAAACAACCAGTGTGAACAACTAAATAAAAATAAAATAAAGTGCTTCTTCCTCTCTCTTCCTGCCTGCCTGCCTACTTGCCTTCATTCCTGCTTGTACCTTTCCTTAAAAAAAAAAAGTATTGGATGCATCCTAGCAGAGCAGCGGTTAGGACAATCACCTCTGAAGGAGCATAGGCCACATACCTCTGGGTTTGAGTTCCTGTATCAGGATGGGGGTGGGAACAACCAGTGTGAATAATTAAATAAATACTTCTTCCTCCTCTCTTTTCCTGCTTGCCTTTCTCACCTTTAAAAAAGGTACATCTTTCCTTAAAAAAAAAGATATCTATCTATCTATCTATCTATCTATATGCTGGTTCTACACTCCAAATTGATCTACAAATCCATGCATCCATATCAAAAATCTCAGCTGTCTTCTTTGCAGCAACAAATCCTAAAATTCTCATAGAAATTCAAAAGACCCAAAACAATCTTGAAAAAACAAGTTGAGGAACTACCACATCTCTCGATTTCAAAGTTTGCTAGAAAGCGACGTTCATCAAGACTGTGGTTCTGGCATAAGGACAGGCACACAGATCAATGGAACAGAACTGAGAGTCTAAGACTAAAGCCTCACATTTACAGCCATTTGATTTTTGACCTAAGTTAAAAATCACAAGGTCCAGCATACACTGGTGGAGCAGTGGTTAGGTCAATGGCCTCCAAAGGAGCACAGGCCACAAACCCTGTGTTCAAGTCCCAGGGTTCAGGAGTGGAGTGTGGAGAGGAAACAACTAGTGTGAACACCTAAATTAAAATTAAATGCTTCCTCCTCTCCCTTCCTGCCTGCCTCTGCTCACCTTCATTCCCGCCGGTAATTTTCCTAAAAAAAAAAAAAAAAAAAAAAGCCAACAGCTGAGGGAGGGAGATGGCCAAATTGAAGGACTTACATGGAAGTTTCACTGAGGGACTGCAGGACATGTACGGCATTCTGCAGTTCTTGGGGGATTGTACTCTCCCCACTGAAGTGCCCCATTCGCTCAGTAGATACGTCTCAGTTCTTTGCAGCAGTCACAGTAACTGCATCTGAATCAACCTTTTCTGAATGTTCAGGCTTATATTCTGTTAATGACTGTCCCTTAAGAGTGATTTACAGGCATGCTCTGGTGGTTTAGTAGTTAAGTCCACTAGTTGGTACAAGCCACATACATCCCAAGGACCTGAGTCCATGATCTGGATTCATGCCCCAGGCCAGGAGGGACAACCAAAACGAGCAACTAAATAAAATAAGTATTTCTTCTTCCTCTCTTCCCTCCTGCCTGCCTCTGCTCACCTTCATTCCTGCCTGCACCTTTCCTTAAAAAAAAAAAAATTCTTCCTCTTCTCTCTTCCTTTCTGCCTGCTACCTTCCTGTCTTCATGCTTTCCTTCCTTCTTTATAGCGAAGGAGAAGTAGGAGGAAGAGCTGTGTAAGCCCAGACACCACAAAGGGGAAATCTTCAACACACAGAGAGAGAACTAGGAAATAACAAAGCAGCTCAAGGTGGATCAGAAAACTGCGGATTCAAACATTCTGGCAAAAATCAAAGCTGCTGCTCCACTCCCGGGTTCCCTCTGCACTCTGCTTGCTGTCACATGTGGAATTCATCCTCACAGATCGGTGCTCTAGGTTTCTTATAAATAATCTGGTTAAATAGTTATTTATTCATTAAGACACAAAGTGATTTCTGTAAAGTCCATTGAACCACCCAGGACGGTTTGCCTCTGCACTCAATGTTAAGATGGTGGACCTCTAAACACAGCTGTCTCCTGTTTGCAATTTTCCCCATCAGATGCTTTCAATCCTTGCTAACTCAAAGTGACTACTTCTAGAAACTTCAGCACACACATCCCCTGAGCTTTCTAAAATCCACTGTTGCTGGAAAATTAGGTAACCACACTAAATATATAAAGTGAGGGGCACCCTGGTGACTCAGGTGCAAAGCCTGTGACTGGGACATAAATCATGTAAAGCCCAGGGACCTGGGTTTGAGACCCAGGGTTGGGGAAAGAACCCAAACAAATAAACAAAGGTGATTTCTTCTCCCCCATTCTTTCTTTCTGCCAAAGTCTTCTTCCTCCTCTCCCTTCCTCAGTGTGTGTGTGTGTGTGTGTGTGTGTGTGTGTGTGTGTGTGTGTGTGTAACTTTGAACTCTCACAGAGAAAATCTGTGCTCCTTTCGAGTATGGTTTTCACCCTCACACTCCTGCATCTGGGGTGAGTAGTTCTTTGTTGTGGGGTGACCTGGAGCCCATAGGATGATAGGCAGCATCTCTGGCTTCTGCCCGCCACATGCCAATAACACCTCCTCCCAGCTGTGATAACTCAGAATGTCTCCAGACACTGCCAAATGTCTCTGGTGGGTAGGTCACTCCTATTTGAGATTCACTGCTTTAAGGATTTGTTAATACTTGTTTTAGTCGCTTGGTTTTTTTCTTCTGCCTGTTTTTTTTTTCTTTTTGTTCGGGTTCTGTGTACTTGTGATTAATAGGTTCACAAAGAGGTCTGTCTAACATTTAATGAAAGTCCTGTGTGCTGTCAGTGGAAGCGACAATTTGTCATAGGCGTGTGGAACAGCGGTGATTCTGAGCAGGAGGTTTAGGCACTTTCTGACCTCTGAAGGCTGAGCATCTCCGCACTCCTTTCCTACAGGGACCCCGCCGCCCCTGAGTTGGGACGTTTGCCCCCAACCAGTCTCAGCTCAGCTCTCTGCAGTTCCTCGAGGCCCAGCTCCAGTCTCTCCTCTCTTCCAGCGCCTCTCCGGTCACTTCTCTCTGCTGGAGCCAGGCCCTTTGGCACTGAGTTTGACTCCTGTCATTGGTTAATCTGGTCTGTGTGGCAAATTTTCTCTCCTCACCTGTCATGTCAATTCCTGGAAGGAAGGATTGACTGAAAGGAGGGAAGTCACTTCCGCTTGGACAGTCCCCCTCTCCCATTCAGCCTGTGCCAGGCACCCGGCTGCTCAAGCCCACTGCATTGAACTTGGCACTTAATGTCTGCCCAGGACTACCTTCCCATCTGGCTTCCTGGCGCTCTTCCCCACACTCCCGTCAGTCACTTCTCCAACCCCTCCCTTCCTGCCAGTTAAAATCCTCCCAGATTCAGCTGGAAAAGATGCCCACAAGGCAGAGCTTACTCCCTTCTCCTCTGCCTGGAGCCAACCTTCTTCTCTATACACACCTATAGCACTTGCTACAGGACATTGTACCTTAAATCCGATTTAGTCCGAGCCTCTCTCTCACTCTGCACGCACCTCCCCTCCTCCTGGAGGAAAGGGCCCGAAGACTGTCCAGCCTTGCCCATCAGCTGCAACACTCTTTGGGCACTGGGAGCCTAGCATTTGATCTGTTTGCTTAACAATATAAACAGGATGCACAAATTTCCCGAATCCAGAATTGGGAAATCCTGCACATAACCTGGAATGCTTACTCTAAGGGGCAGCTCCCTTCAATGTCCGGAGACTGGCGCTGCCGCTTCTCTGGGAAACTGTCAGTGCCCACAGGAATGGGAGAGAAGGTCAGGCCAGCACTGGGAGCCGGGCAGAGCCGGCCAGGGCATCACATGATTCTCCAATCACATGATCCTTAGAGATGCGGGGTGGGGAGAGAGGGGTAGGAGGGAGGAGAGTGAATAGAGAAGGAAAGAAACAGCATTTCAGACTGGCCCCGCCTCTACGTCTATGAGTCGCCAATAGAAGAGCGAGATCCCCTACACCTGGCCAATGGGAACTGAGGTGGGCGGATCATCGAGCTTCCAGGCTAGACTAAGCTGCGGGGCTGCTGCCTAGCCCGGGAGCACCGAACCTGACCCAGGTAAGGGGACGGCCGGCGAACCTCTCCATGTTCCTTCCCCGCCCCAGCTGGGGAGATACGAGAACCTGAGATTCCTCTGGAGTCTCAGCCGGGAGACAGGAGAAGACTCGCTAAGAGCAACTCCTTTGAGGATTTCCGATGTACTGGGAGATTTATGGGGGCGCGGGGGTGTGTGTGTGTGTGGAAGGGGCACTCTCCCTCTCCAGCATCCCTGGAAGCGTCTCCTTTCTCCAAAGCAGGGACGACTCCTTCACAAGCCTCTTTGCACCCCCGACCTCCTCTTTCCCTCGTGGTGGTGGGTAATCCCCGCAACAGCTGGGAGGGGAGAGGCGCCTGCCGGAGCCCGGAGCTCGGAGTGGGACTTGAGACCCTGACCTCCTCAAAGGTAGAGCAGGGATTTGGGAGTAGACACTGAACCTCTGGTGTGTCTGGCTGCCCCTTACTTCCTCTTGGGGCGGTTGGCATAAGCTAACTTCCGCCTCTCCTCTCCACTTTTGCCTTGCTCCCTCCAGCTGGATTGGCTCACCTTTTTGGAATCTTCTCCACTGGCACTGGGAGTTGGGGGTGCCACCTAGTGGAAGATGCCGGAGCCCGGGTCTGGTCTAGACTCCTGTCTCCCTCTCCTCTGTGGCTGTATGGGGTGGGGTGGGGTTGAGAGGTGGGAGCTCTGAACCCCAAGGAGGGGATTAGGCCCCGCTCAGCCTCCCCGTGTTCCTGAGTGTGTATGCACCTTCTTTCTTGTGTATTCAGTAGGCACATACTCTTTACTCCCTAACTTCAGGAGACCCAGTGAAATAAGTATGTATAAATCATTGGTGTGACTAGTTATCAGAGATTTATCAGATAGTCACCTCTTTTGGCCTAAGACAGTGCAGCAGACAGCCTGTGGAGGATTGAGGGTGTACCCCCAACCAACCTTGCCTGCGAGCTAAGAGTGAGAGGGCAGAGGTCTGGGACCAGACTTCTTCATCCTTATCTGGTCAGGAGATGGCTCCTTGGGGGTGGTCTTTGCTTTGGGGGAAGGGATACCAAAGAAAGGTGAGGGAGAAAGGATGTACAGCCTCTGCCTTCCCACCCTGCCTCTCAGCAGAGTCCACACATAGATGCACCAGAAACTGAGACCTGAGAGATGGAGTAGCTTTTGAAAATTTTTATTTAATTTATTTATGTATTTATTTATTTTTAAAAGAAAGGTGCTGGGAGGAATGAAGGCGAGCAGAAGCAGGCAAGTGGGCAGGCAGGCAGGCAGGAAGAGAGGAGGAAGAAGCACTTTATTTACATTTAGTTGTTCATCTTGGTTGTTCACCTGGGCCTGGGGACCCGAACCCGGGTCTTGGAGATATATGTGGACTGCACTGGCCAAAGGCGACTGACCAAACTGCTAGTCCACCCAGGCACGCCTTTATTTTATTTTTAAGAGAAGAAAGAAGCATTTTTTTTTTCTTAGTTGTTTATTTCGTGCACACATACCCCGCCGCCAACAAACTCAGGTCCTTGGGCTTTACATGGTCTACACCGCAGATGTCTCAGCTGCCTGAGCCATGGGGGTGCACCTGGGAGTGGCTTTTGAGGTTTCACATCCCTGGTTGCAGTTCTAGGACTCGGGCCCAAGCGCCGTATCCAAGCAGTCCCTGCACTCCCTGTTTATGTCCTGCCCGGTCCACCTGCTCGGGCAATACTTCCGTCCCCCTTCCTGGGAACTGCCCATCGTGCCTCTTGGGAAATGAATGCAGGTGCACTGTGCTCTAGAACCATCAAAGCTTGTCATGTGCGCAACTTGGCATATGACAGGTATGTTACTGAACATCTCTGAGCTCCTTTGAAACGTTAATGACTACACTGAATGGATGTTGCAAAGAAGAAAAGAAAACAACGTAGAAGGTTGTAGCAGACTCCCAAGAGGCTCAACAGACATTACTCTGTGTTCCTCTAGGCAGGGTAACATCTCCCCGTCTACCTGGCTGAACCTGGGGGGCTGGCTGAGCTGGGGGAGGGTAGTTTAGGAAGTAAGAGGCTGCCCCGCACACACACTGAGGCTGGTTCCTCCTGTGACTCAAATGGGTAGTTTGGGAGGCACGCGTGCTTTCTCTCTACCGGCAGCTGAGTTTCGGTTCCAGGGCAGGAGGCCGGCGTGTAGGGAGAGTCTGAAAGGGCCTAGTGATGTTGGGAGGCCCTTGGGACCCAGTGTCTCAAAGACTGCATGTCCCTTTCCCTGAGTGGCTAGGGGACAGGCAGGCGGTGGCTGATCTCTGAGGAAGGCCAGACGCCACTGGCCACCGCACTTCCCTTTTCAAAACTTTCTCAACCCCTTGGTTTCTCATGTCACCATGTGACCGCCCCTCCACTGCCAGCAGGCCTCAGGGGGGAGCAGGTGCAAGTGCTGCAGGGAGGGGGCTGGTGGCGGGTGGGTGGGGAAGTGGAATCCTGACTTTTCCTGAGTGGGTGTTCTCCCTCCTTACATCTCAGCCCTGTCCTCCCATGGCCACTGACACATCCCCTCCACCCTGGCCCCACAGATCAGACCCACAAAACCCACAAATCTTACTTTCACATACCCATATCTCTTCACCCTCACCCAGAGACTTGGGTGGCAGACCACGTGTTGGGGATACAGATTCACACATGTTCTCATGTCAGCATTTGTGCTTAAAGGGGTACACAGGACACAGGAAAGAAGCCGAATCTCAGCCCCACGCCTTTCTCGTCTGGACAAGGAGCTTCTGGCAAGGACCTGAGCCCAGCGTGGGAGGTGATAGGCCCAGAATCAAGGGTGACATGAGTTTAAGCTAGTTGCTAAATGCTTCTTGGCATTTTACAGGGGGACCATGTGGCCCATGGTGAGCTGGGTGGCTTTAGTGGCAGGGATAGTGGCTGGAACACAATGCCCAGATGGCCAGCTCTGCCCTGTGGCCTGCTGCCTGGATCCAGGAGGAGCCAGCTACAGTTGCTGCAGCCCTGTTCTGGTAAGTGGCCTTTAGCCAACACAAGAGCTGGTGGCCTGGGATTTCCTGAAGGGACATCTCAGACTGACCGGAGAAGGCAGCCAGACCCAGACCCTTCCGTGTGGCCTCTCCTTTCTCTTCCCAGGACAAATGGCCCACAGCATTGAGCCAGCGTCTGGGGACACCGTGCCAGACCGATGCCTACTGTGCTGCTGGGTACTCCTGCATCCTCACAGTCTCGGGGACTTCCAGCTGCTGCCCTTTCCCAGAGGTCAGGGAACCATTAGCTTGACGGAGGAGCGCAGATCTGCATTTACACTTTTCCTGCTCTCCCCCACCTCCAGTAAAAGGGCGTTGCCAACACAGGTGTCTCTTTCCCACAGGCGGTGGCATGCGGGGATGGCCACCACTGCTGCCCACGGGGCTTCCACTGCAGTGCGGATGGGCAGTCCTGTTTCCAAAGATCAGGTGCGGCTGGCACGGGGGTAGAGGGCAGGCAGGCGCCAACATGCACAGCCTGGAGTACCCAACAGCCCAGCCAGCCGGGCGACCCTGCTGCCTGTCATTGTACCCGCATTCATGCAATATAACACCTCCTGCTCTGGACTGAGGGGCTGCACGGGGCCTGGAGGGGGCAGAGAGAATGCAAGACTGAGGCCTGGAGCCAAGCATTGAGGGGTGGGCAGAGCTCGAGTTGGGCAGGTTCAATGCCAACCCACCGTTGGCGCCGCTGCCCTGGGCTGTCTTCCCGAGGCAGGAGCTGACTTGGGAGTGTGGGTCAGGAGTCCCTGGGGAGTCCCTGAGCCCCAGTACCAGCCCCCTGACCCACCCCTGTAACCCTGGTGCCAGCTGCTCCTTCACTGACTGGGTGGATGGGATCCTGGGTCATCCTGTCCACAGATGCCAACCCTTTGGGTGCTGTCCAGTGCCCTGGTAGCCAGTTCGAATGCCCCAACTCCTCCACGTGCTGCACTATGCCTGATGGCTCCTGGGGGTGCTGCCCTTTTGTCCAGGTTTGTGGAGAGGGTGGAAGGAGGGCAGTGGGGGCAGAGCGAGGGGCTGGAGGGGACAAAGACGGAGTCAGGACCATCTTGTCTAGGCTTCTTGCTGCAAAGACAAGGTGCACTGCTGCCCCCCGGGTACCTCCTGTGACCTGCCTCAAGGCCACTGCCTCACGCCCAGGGGCACCCGCCCCCTCGCAAGGAAGATGCCCGCACAGAGGACTGAGGGGACAGGTGAGGAGGTGGGGGAGCATGGATTACGGGCTGGGAACGAGGTGAAGCCTCTTCCGGCTCCTGGCTTGGACAAGTTCCCTCCACCCCACTGCCCCTCAGGCCTCTCTCGCCCTCTAGTGGTCATGTGTCCAGATGCACAGTCCCGATGCCCAGATGATTCTACCTGCTGTGAGCTGCCTGATGGGAAGTATGGCTGCTGCCCAATACCCAATGTGAGTGAGGGGCCATCCAGGTGGGCCGTGTGCCCACATTCTGAGCACCCACCTTGCCCGGTCTGTAGGGGGGTAGGGCTGCCTGGCTCGTTGCTGAAAGTCTAGAAGCTGAGAACTCATGCTGCCCCCTACTGGGGGGCTGTGGCCGTGCCAGCTGTTGGCTTGGCTGCTCCCTGAGCTCAACTGAGCCAGGAAGTCCCAAAGACCCACCCCTACCCCCACCCAGGCCGTCTGCTGCTCCGACCACCTGCACTGCTGCCCCCAGGACAGTGTGTGCGACCTTGTCCGGAGTAAGTGCCTCTCCAAGGGGAACGCCACGGACCTGCTCACCAAGCTGCCCGCGCACACAGGTACTGGTACTGGTCCGCGGAGCCCATCCCACCACGCTGTGGGGGCAGATGTGGGGGTGGGGCTGATGACTGCACGGAGGGGCAGGTGCCGCCCCCTCTTCCACACTGGCCCTCACCTTAGGTCACTTAGGGGTGGCATAAGTGGTTCCCTCCATCCTCAGCATCTGGTCCCAGCTCCGTGGAACTGGCCAAGGGTGGTCACCCTCACAGGGTCCCCCAAGCTACTGCTGACTTGTGCTTCTTGCCCCCTCGCAGTGCGGGAGGTAAAGTGTGACACGGAGGTGAGCTGCCCAGATGACTACACCTGCTGCCGCCTACCGTCGGGGGCCTGGGGCTGCTGCCCTTTTGTCCAGGTATCCAGGAGTGGGCGGTGGGCTAGACAGAGCAGGGGTGGCCAACAGCTAGGCCCCATGCCCATTGTCCCCTCTCTGTCCACCCTAGGCTGTGTGCTGTCAGGACCATGTACACTGCTGCCCAGCAGGTTTTAGGTGTGACACGGAGAAGGGCACCTGTGAACTAGGGGACCGTCAAGTGCCCTGGATAACGCAGGCCCCAGCCCACCTCAGCCTGCTGAACCCCCAGGCCCTGGAGAGTGTGGTGTCCTGTGATAATGTCACCAGCTGTCCCTCCTTCACTACCTGCTGTCGCGTCACATCTGGGGAGTGGGGCTGCTGTCCCGCTCTAGAGGTGCCTGGGGAGGGGGATGCACTGGGGAAGCGGGGGGACTCAGTGTCTTGGCCTGGGCAGATGGCCAGACTCCTGTGGCCTCACCCTCCTCTTTGCCTGGCCTCCAGGTGACACCAGCTCTGCCAGACTCCACTGCTAGAGGCACTGTGAGCGGGAGGCCGGGTGAAGGGAGGGAGGGTCACCTCTGTCCCAGCAGTGGATCCCTAGACCACCCTTCTCTGCCACCCTCCCAGGCTGTCTGCTGCTTAGACCGCCAGCACTGCTGTCCCAAGGGCTACACATGCACAGGCGAGGGCCAGTGTCACATGGGGGACAAGGTGGTGCCCGCACTGAAGAAGATGCCTGCTCGCCAGGCTTTGCCATCCCACCTCAGAGACATCGGCTGTGACCAGCACGTCAGCTGCCCGGTGGGGCAGACCTGCTGCCCCAGCCTGAGTGGAGGCTGGGCCTGCTGCCAGCTGCCCCACGTGAGTGCCCCCCTGCTCCAGGGTAGGGAACCAGTCAGAGGGCGGGGTCTGGAGGGCAATGCCTGTGCACTGCACCCACAGGCCGTGTGCTGTGAGGACCGTCAGCACTGCTGCCCGGCTGGGTACACGTGCAACGTGAAGGCCCGGACCTGCGAGAAGGAGGTGGACACTGCCCAGCCTGCCGCACGCCTGACCCGAGGCCCTCCTGTGGGCGTGGACAGTGTGGAGTGTGGCGGCGGGCACTTCTGCCATGATAACCAGACCTGCTGCCGGGACAGCCGAGGGGGCTGGGCCTGCTGTCCCTATCGTCAGGTCAGTGTCCCCCCCGACCCCCGGCCCTGGGCTGGGCATGGGCCAGGTCATACTGTGTCCGGCTCACACCCCCTCTGACCGCCCAGGGCATCTGCTGTGCGGACCAGCGCCACTGCTGTCCTGCGGGCTTCCGCTGTGGGGCCAAGGGCACCAAGTGCTCGCGCAAGAAGACCCTGCGCTGGGACGCCGCTCTGAGGAACCCAGCCCCGAGACAGCTGCTGTGAGGCGGCGCGAGGACACTGAAGCCCTCTGGACCTCGCTCAGAGGGTGTCCACTGCTCAGGCCTCCCGAGGACCTCTTCCCCCACCACATTTTCCCAGACCCCTCCATTCTGAGTCCCCAGCCCACCACGGTGGCGTGGGGTGGGGAGCCTCAAATCCAAGCCCTTCAGGGTCAGAAGGGGAGCTGTGGTGAAAGCCACGAAACAAGCTGCCATCCCCTCCCCCGACCTCTGTGGACACTGTGGCCAGGTGCTCTTCCCTATCCACAGGTGTGCGTGTATGTGTGTGTGCTCCCATAAAGTTTGTACACTTTCTTAACCGTCTGATTGGGCCACCCTGCCTGCCCTCCCTGGGGTCCCCTAATGCAGGACCCACATTCCCACTTCCCCACAGAAAGACACATGCAATTCATCTCACCAGTTTTATATTTGCTGGTGCCCACGGCCATCCCATCACATTATCCCCTAGTCCCCAGAGCTACCCCAGTCACCAGCCTGGTGACCTCCTAGCCCCGAGCTGGGCTAGTCAGCAAGCAGCACCCCCACCCCTCCCAGGGGTCCACAGAACGTCCCTCCCTTCCCAGCCCTCACACTAGCAGCTGAGGCCAGGTTGCCCGCCTGCTCCCCCACAGTAGAGTTTTCTATGTACAGCACTGTGCCCCCCACCCAGCCCTCCACCCTGGCACCTCCCAATGGGGGACTGGACCCCTCCCACCTCCCTCTGGAGGCAGACACTGGGTCCCTCCAAAGACATTACCCAGCACATGCGGCAGGACAGCTCCGCAGGCCCGTGGGCATCTTTCTCAGTGGGGGCAGCGCGACTCGCAGCAGGCCCCCCACCCCCCCGGGCATGCGCCCTGGAGGTGAGCCGGGTAGAAGGGGCGGGCCGACCCGAGGCTGCACAGGCGCTACTTGACGTTGAACACCATAAGGGGTCGCTCCTCCCGCCGCTGCCAGGGGCTCTTCTTGTCTCCCGCCTCGTCGCCCACCTCCGCCCCTAGCTCGTCCTCTGGGCTGGTGAGTGAGTCGCGCCGCAGCTCGCTCGCGCTGCTGCGTGAACTGTCCCCGCGGCTGCGGCCCCGACCTCGGGGCACCGTGGCCGCGCGGCCCTCGGGCGCTGCCACCTCGTCCAGCAGCGGTGTCAGCGAGTTGTCCTCCGGGGAGCAGAGGCCCGTGCGGCTCTCGCTGCTGCTCGGCTCCGTGTCCTCGCTGAGCGCCAGGCGCGGCGGCGCGGGCGGCGGCGGCGGCGGGGGCGGCGGTGGGGCGGCCGTCGCGGCGCGTTCCCGCTCCTCCCGCAGCGGCCGCCGGCGCGCTGGCCGCGCCTCGTGCACGTCGACGCCCGAGTCCAGGCTGGCGTCGGTGCTGCGGCCGCCGCCGCCCGCCTGCAGGTCGATGTAGGAGTGCCGCACTTGCGAGTTGGAGCGGCCGTCGAGGGACACGAACCAGGCGCGCGGGTGAGGCTTCACGCCCAGTTCCAGCAGCTTCTTCTCCGTCAGAGCCTGCAGCTCCCCATTGAGCTGCGCCATGGTGGACTCGTTGAGCAGCACCGGGATGGTGACGGAGCCGCTGACCGGCGCCGAGCGCCCGCCCCCCCAGCCCTCGCCGCCCCCAACCCCGCCCCCCTCGCCTCCCGCGCCCGCGTGACCCTGCATCAGCGGGCGCTGGGGGTCGGGCGCGGGGTAAGGGCGCGCCGGGCCCGGAGCCGTGCCCTCGGGCGGGGCAGGCTCGTCGCCGGCCCCTGCGGTGCCCGCCTCGCCGCTGCCGAGGCGCACGTAGTGCGCGGGGATCACCAGGGTGGGCATGACGTTGCGGTAGACACTGTCCTTTAGGTGGTCGATGGAGCCACAAAAGATGAGCTGCCCAGGTTGGCTAAGCGATGGCGCTCGCGACAGCTGGTCCACCGACTGCGACAGTAGGAAGTCGGGGGTCTTGCTCTCGGCCGCCCCCTTGTGGCTCAGGTAGTGCTCGAAGGGCGGCGGCGGCGGCGAGGCGGGCTCCTGCAGGAAGGCCGCGGCCCCCGAGGGCCCCCGCCGATACTCCTCCAGGCCTGGCTCCAGCCCGCCAGGACCCTCGACGGAGCGAGCGCCCTTGAGCCCGGCGCCGTCGCCCCCGCGGGCACCGGAAGGCTCAGCGGCCGGACGGCTGGCAGAGCGTGGCTTGGCGCGGAAAAAGTCGTCGCGAGAGGCCGCCAAGTCCCGGGAACTGGAGAAGGCTGAGTGGAGGGGGCCTGGAGGTGGGGCCTCGGGGTCCCCCGACGGGGTGGGCTCCAGGGGCCCCCCACAAATGAGGTGGAGCTGGGACATCGAGGTGGCCTGGTCTCGTTTGTTACCATCAGAGGGCCCGGAGAGCTGCAATTTGCGGTGCTGTTGCCTCGGCTTCAGGCAGCGCCTTCTGCAGAAGAGAGCAGAAGGGACCCTCAGGAAAAGCCAGGGGCCAGAGCCAGCGCTAACCCTAACCTCCCCCAGTCTAGGGTGACGGATGGATATAGTTGGGGGTGGGGGGAGTTCCTGGGACAGGAGAGATGACAGGTAGCCCACTTGGGTCCGGGGAGAGGTTTGTAGAGCACGTTTGAGTGTTTATGGGGTTAGGTCCCCTGGAGGGCGCAAACTGCACTCAGTGGCATGTAGGAGGTGCAGTGAGAACCTGGAAGGAGCAGCTAAGCCCACAGCGCAGGGCAGCTGAGGCCCCTGGAAGGGAACTGGGCCGCCAGGAGCAGCTGCACCTCCTCTCCGGAGGGGCCTAGCCTGAGCTCCCCCCAACACCCACCCAGCACCTGTCTGAAGTCACCAGCACTTCAGGTCTTGGCATGTGCATGTGCACTGCCCTCATGTCAGTGCCTTGAAGATCAGAATCGTGTTTTCTGCATCTTTGGGGCCCCAGGGCCCAGCACAAGACCAGGCATCTTGCAGGCCTCCCTCGTGGGTGGGGAGGCCTGGTGCACTCACCGGCAGTAGTAGATGAGCAGACACAGCAGGATGAGCACTAACAGGGCCAGGGCTGCCAGGATGGTGAGCAGGAAGATGGTGTGGTAGGTGCCAATGTCCTGGATGCCCGATGTGATGGTGACCAGCCCTGTGCCAGGCAAGGGAGTTGTCCCGAGCGTGGGGATAGATTCTTGCTTTTCAAGACTCCACTCTCCCAACCTCCCCTCCCACTGCTGCCCCCGCTACCTCCCCTACTCTCACCAGCTGTCGGGGAGGCCATGGCAGCCGCCCAGTATCCCAGTTGGGGGGAGACAAAGGTCCAGTAGAGCTGCCGACCTTCCTTCCGAATCACACCAGTGCCGTTGCGAACCCACAGTCCTGAGAGAGGCAGGAGTTTCATCCAACTCAGCGTCCCCCCATCTCAGTGTCAATTTCTTTCCCAGACGCCAGCACCTGCCACCCCAGAGGCACTCACCGCTCTTGGGGTCAAACCTCCAGGCTGGAATGCTGGTGCCCACAGCGAGGGCACGCGGCTCCGAGGGCACAGGCAGGGACAGGTGGATGGGGCCCGAGAGCGGTACCTCCGTCCCATTGCCTGTCAGCAGGTGTACGCTCACAGCAGCCAAGGGCAGCAGCTCCAGCCAGGAGCCATTGCCTGGGGGAAGGGGACACAGAGCTGATGGCTAACTCCTGGTGGGGGGGACAGCCCTTCATGCCTGTCACCCAGCATACCTGAGCTGGAGGCCTCGGTGCCCAGGAAGGCAGGGAAAGCCCGCATTTCCTGCTGGGTGCTGGCAGGTGTGAGCGAGGCCCAGAGCTGGCTGTAGGTGGAGCTGGCAGGCAAGCGGGCAGCCCGGCGCTGAAACTGCACCCAGGGCTGGGAGCGGGCACCTGGATGGAAAGAGGGGCTGCAGTGGCCTGGCCAGGGACAGATGTGCCCAGGACCAAAGAAGAAGGTATGTTATCTGAGGAGAAGGGGGGCCATGATGGGGTCAGACTACTTGGGAAGGCCAAGGAGAGCAGTGACTTGGGGAGAGTAGGCATCATTGAAGGGACATGCGTCTGCAACCTCAAACCTGCTGTGTAACCCTGAGCAAGTTACTTGCTGTCTCTGAAACAGTGATTCCTTATTAATCTATGATATGACGAGGCTCAGTCCTCAATTACTATTTTCTACTGTGTGGCAGGTGCTGTGTTAAATGCTGGGGAGATAAAAATACAAATCATGATCCCGGTCTTCAAGGTCAGTCTAGTACGGTGCCTTCCATGATGGGGCCAGCTAGAACTTTCTGCAATGATGGATAAAAATACTCTATATCTATGCTGCCTGTTACCTGTGAGACACACACAAACAGCTACTACGCACTTGAAATGTGGCTGTTGTGACTGAGGAACTGGCTGTATCTTGAATGTTACAAGTTTTTGGTTTGCTACATGAGGCTAGTGACCAGCACATTAGACAGCTTAAGGTGCGTGTGCGTGTGTGTGTGTGTCTTGGGGTAAAGGGGACATAGAATTCGGATACATTACGACAATGGCTAACATTCGGTAGTTGTAAGCTGTGCTGGCTGCCGCTCTAAGCAGGTGACCTGTATTTAACTCTTAATTAGCACAAAAGCCTGGGGTAGCGGCCTCTGTTTCAAGCCCATTTTTCAGATGCAGAAGTTCAGTAACCTGCCCAAAGTCATACACATGGGCCTGACTGATGCTCAGGCAGTCTGGTGCCGGAACCCACCCTCACCCACGGTTCCACCCTGCCTTGATATTGAAATAGAGAGTGCAGGGTGCGACACGAGCTTGGCCGGCCCAGCTCGATAAGATCCACAAAGAATCATGGAGCCTTGTAGGGTAAGACTCAGCCAGGAGAACAGGACTTCCAGGAGAAAGGCGCAGGCACAAGGCAGCATGCTGGTTGGGAGACTCCAGGTGACCAGTGGGAGGGAAGCAGCAGTAGGCCCAGTCCCTTCGGGTGCTGTCAGCTTTGAGAAGGAAACTAGACTTTATACTGAAGGCAGTGGGAGCCAGGGGAGGGCTTTATGCTGGAGAGAACGAAGGGTTTCCTTGGCACTTTAGAAACCTCCAAAGCCATTTTAGAAGTCTGTGGTTCAGGATCAGAGACAAAGATGAGCAAACCAGAGTAATTTAGGGACAAGAGCTCAAGCGAAGACTAACTTGGGAAGGGGTTCTCTCACTCCAGGAGCCACTGTGGCTCCCTGCAGTAGCCAGACAGTGTCTCCCTCTGCCACCAACCAGGCTGCCCGGTGCCACCCTGCAGAGCCAGCCTGGAGCATTGCCTGCACCCTCACTGCCCCTTGTGCCCCTGAATCTTCATTTCTCTCCAGTGAAAGTGCCTTTGCTTCATTTCAACTGCCAAGCCCCACAGCTACCTTCCCAACTTCTCTTACCCGCTGCGCTCACAGGAAGCTTTTCTCAGAATTCATGCATCCCCTCCGCTCCACCACCCTGCCTGCTCTGTAATGACGTCAGGGTCCTCAGTGATCCATGTGTCTGTCTTCCTGCTTGTCAGACTCCATAGGGCAGGGAGCGGGTCTGTTCTCCCTTCCCAGTCCGGACAACTCCCTGCACAGCCAAGCGCAGCAGGAACACTGCGATGACTCAGGCCTTGTGGTCTGCAGGTGCTCAGGACGTGGCCCTCTCCTGGCCTTCTAACAGCCAGGCACCCAGCAGGGGCTGGAGTTCATCTAGATGCACTGAAGGAAAAGGTGGCAGGGAAGTGAGCATTCTAATGGGAGGACTTGAAGGAGAACAGAAACCACAAGAAGCCCCAACAATCATACACATTTATTGACCACCTTCTGTGCTACGTTCTTGCATGCTTGATGTGGTTAATCTTTGCCTCAGTTGGATGATGTAGATGCTGCCCCACATCTTACAGACGAACAGACTAAGGCTCAGAGAGGTTGACTTCCCCAAGGGCACCCAGCTAAGGTGGAAGAGTGAGCTCTCTAGATCCAGGTCAGGGGGAAGGAAGAGGAGCTGGGCGGCGGGAGGTGGGGGTGAATGGGGGGTGGGGAGCCTTACCAGGAGAGCCCAAGAGGATGTGCACCAGGTCCTCATAGAGGATGAGGGTGGCCGGCCGCTCGGGGAGCAGGTAGAGGCTGACTGACGCATACACTGTGGGAGGGGTGTCCTGGTCAGCTCCAGAGAAAGCCCACCACCTCCCCAAGTGGGCACTCCCTCCCTTTGAATCCCGGTGACCTCATCCTCCTCATCCCCTTCTGCATACCCCAGCCCAGGCAGCAGCTGCTGGAAAGCCTGCCCTTCCGCCCCCAAGGACTATTTTGGGAAGGGGCTGCTAGGGTCAGCTGCTTCACACCCCCCCCCCGCCGCCCCTGCCCCTGCACTCACAGGGCAGCTTGTCAACACGCCAGGGCACCGAGTTGGTAAGGAAGCCAGTGCGAGCAGCAGTGACCAGCACCCAAGTGCCCAAGCGGTAACTGAGGGGCAGGGTGGCCACGCCCTCCGAGTCCGAAGTGCCAGCAGCCAGCAGCATCCGGTTCCCAAACACATCCACTGAGGCTCGGGCCAAGGGCACCAGCTCCCCGCTCACATACACCTGCACCTTGATCAGGATCTCTGTGGGCAAAGTGGGGCGAGGAGAGTGAGGAGGACAGAGGTGGAAGAGAGAACTGGGGGGCCTATGATCAGAGGAGGGGGATAGGGGGTGGGAGACGTTTGGGGCCAAGGTTGTGTTCGTGAGCCAGCATTTACAGAGCACTCATTTAAACCTCACATCAGATGTGCCCTGGTGGAGGAGCAGTTTGGTCAGCTACCTTTGGCCAGCACAGTCCACAGGCATCCCAGGGACCCAGGTTCACGTCCTGGGGCTGGGTGAACAAGCAGAATAAACAACTAAAATAAATAAATGGTGTGCTTCTTCCTGGCCGCCTGTCTCTGCTTGCCTTCACCCTGCCTGCACCTTTCATTTCAAAAGAAAAATGACCCTGACATTGGCCTGGGAGGAAGGCGGTGCCATTTCCGTATTTCCTCCCCGCGTCCAACGTGCACGCTCCCGTTTTTTAACGTTTCTGAACACGGGCTGTGCCTCTGATTGACAGCAGAGTTTTGGTGGGCAGTACTTGTTTCTTTTCTCACGGGGATACGAAAGAATAGTGCAGCTTAGCCGATGATCTATGAAACTTGATAAAACATGCTTTTTGTTCACTTTACGGACAAAGAAACAGAGCCTCAAAGAGTTTAGACATTTGCACCAAGTCAAGCGGGAGACCAGGTCCAAGCCTGGGAGTGTGCCTCTGGACCCAAATTCTTCCCCACTGCACCTCGTGGGGCTGGTGTCAGAGGAGAAGGGAGTCTGAGAATGAATGATTAGAGAACCCCGGCCGCCAGTGGGGAGAAGAGCATTCAGGATCCAGCCATTGGGGAGGGAAGAGGAGGGCTGGGTCAGAGTTTGGCACCCGGAGTGGGAATTGAGAAGGGAACACTAGGAAACTAGTCATTCCCATCATACATCCTCTTCCCAGAATCCTTTGCACAAGTCTGTTTCCCTTCAGATTTAGGGACTCCCCCTAATCCCTCAACCCAAATAAATACTGCCAGTCCCTGGATCCCTCCCCCTCACGTGTATTGCCCACCCCTTTCCAGCTGGTCAGCTACAAGTCAGTCACCATGGCAACGCCCTCATTCCTTCCAAGAGATGGGCAGGGTGCTGAGGCCCTGACAAGGGGAGGAGCTCTGGGGCCAGCCCAGCCAACTCAGGTCCAAGGGAAACTGGGGCTGGGAAAGTTCAAGTCTTGTTTGCTTTCCAGCCATCTCTGTTCCTAGCCCCAGAAGAGTAGGCCAGAATGGGCCTGCAGGTGTCCTGAGCTGGGATGGGCTGATGTGGGAGGGACTAGGCCTGGAAGTGCTCTCAGGGGTTCTCTGGGGCATCTCTCTGACACACAGCACCATCTACCCCTTCCCATGCGGCACCACTGCTCCCTTGAGAGCATGCCTCCATGAGCCCTAGTGGAGTAGAGGTTGGGCCCACTCCACATACATCCCAAGAACATGGGGCCAGCGGGAACGACCAAAATGAAAACGAAATAAAATTAATACAAATGCTGCTTCCTCCTCTCTTTCTTCCTGCTCGCCTGCCTGCCTGCCTCTGCCAGCCTTCATTTCTGCCTGCGTCTCTTCTCAAAAACAAAAAGAGCATGCTCACCCCTTTGCCCTGGTGTTTGGTAATAATAGGAGAAGCTATCATGCCTGGAGAGACAGGTGCATGGCTGCGGTGCCAGGGAGGGAGTGGGCACAAACCTAGGGGAGTTCAGGTGCAGAGGGCCCCAGAGCTGAGAGCACAGGACACAGGGAGGACAGGGGGCCTCACAGTGGAGACTGACACTCAACAGTGACAGGTGTCTTATCTCAAGCTTCCAAGCTCAGGGCCAGCACCACGCCTGCCCCTGGCATCCCATCCAGCTGTCTGCCTGAGCCCACCACCTCCCCTCCCAAGCCAGAGCCCCAGGGTGGGTGCACACACATGCCCTTTCCTGTTCTCTGATTCTCCCAGAAACTGGCAGCCTCCTCGCTCCACCACACAGGAGGAATTCTGAGAAGCTAGAGGCCTGGATGCCCCCCTTTCCAACAGCAGGCTAGGAGCAGCTGGATGGAGCAGCTGGGAAGAAGAGACCCAGGAGTCTGGAATCTGGTCAGTTGAGGGGATGCCTTGGGTTCCAGGGCCAGAGCCTCAGAAAACGGAAGGGCCCCAGGAACAATTCAGACGTGAGCAGGTGAGGCCTGAAGAAGGCATCAGAGCCAGGTTGGGGAGTGAGGCAAGGGGGCAGGTGTCTAGCAGATTCCCTTCCCCCTTGCTCTCAACCTGGGCTTCCAGCCAGCAGCCGGGGAGAGCCCCCTATGTTGGCTCTATTCCAGCCAATTCCCTGGGCTCCCTCCTCTGGGGTGCAGGACTTGAGTCAGAAGCTTCCTGAGAAATCAGGGCCTCTTCCTAACCATCAAAACCTCCTCTCCTCCCACAGACAAGGAGGGACAAGGCAAGGAAGACTGAGGCCTGAGGAGATACTTCCCCATTCCTCAAAGCTTGACATTCCATACAGTATCCGCCTCTCCCCGCCTCATTCCAGGAGGAAATCCGACCCCTTCCCTACTTCCGGACCCCACTTCCCTCATCCAAAGCCCCACCCAGCCCCTGCTTTTCCTGCCAGCTCCTTGGTGGGGAGGTGAGGCGTGGAGACCCGGCTTCAGGCAGGACTGGGGCCCAGAGGCAGAGGGGAGAGCAGGAGCTGGGGTGGTGGGGCGGGAGACTGGAAGGTGGGCGCAGGACTGGAGTGGATGGAGGCCCTGAGGGAGCCAGGGTCTAGCTAGCCCACCCTCTGCTGCTGCAGGAGCCCACCCCATCCCCAGCTCACACACCCACCCGGGCTGGGAGGGTCTCCTCCACCGCGATGGACAGGTGAGATGAGGACGGGGTGTCCTGGGGGCGGGCTGGGACAGGAGTGTCCAAGGCCTGCTGGATAGGGACCCAGGCACCTGCCCTCCCAGCCAGCACTGCTCCCAGCCAGCTAGCCAGCTCAGCATGGTTCCGCCACCACAGCCCTGCCATGCGCCTTGAGCTGGGAATCAATGTACCCCTTTTTTCCAGGAATTCCTACCCACTGCAGACCCTCTTACGGTAAGGACTGATCAGCGTTTCTTTGGTACACTCCAAATTCAGAAGCTGGGGGGCCGACGCGGGGGCTGTCAGGATCCAAGGCGAAGAACAGTCAATACGCCCACTACCTCACCCACTCCCCCTTCTCCCCTCCCCCCTTCAAAGCCAGCTCGCGGCGCCCAGCCCCCGTCCGGGCCCAGGGTGGCAGCCGAAGCCTGCGCCCCCACCCAGCCGGGGTCGGGAGCGAGGAAGCCGCAGGGGGCTGCGGAGCGGGCGCCCGCCCCAGCCCGCCCCTGGGCGGGTGTCTCGGGTAGACAATGGCTCAGGCAGCAGCTCCTCGCGGACCGGGAGAGAGAAAAACAAGACGGAGGGGGCGGCGGCGCGGAGTCGGGGGACCCCCGCCCTCTTCATTGTGTCTCCCCCAAACCCCTGCTCCTCTCCCTTCTTCTCCACCCCCACCCGGTCAGCGCCGACCCCAGGTCGCCTAGCTCCCCCCACCCAAATCCAGGGACTAGAACACCCCCCAGATCACGAACGCGGAGAAGAAGGGGCTGCGGGCGGGGGTCCAATCCGTGATGGGGAGACGCAGGCCCACGATCGCTGCCCCTTCTGTCCAAGACTCACCCTGCGGGCTGGGGGGCTCTGGCGGCGACTTGCCGGGAGCTCGGGAGGCACCGCCGAGCAGCAGCCCCAGCAGCGGCAGCAGCCGCGCGAGGACGCTGGGGCCACTCGGCGGCGGCATCGCGGGGCTCGGCCCGGCCCTAGCGGCCCATGGCTCCCGCCCGGCCCCGCTCAGCCGGCCGCGCTCAGCCCCAGCTCTGCGCCTCTCGGGCTCCCGCTCAGGCTGCTGCGGCCGCTCGGCGCGATTGTCTCCGCCCGGAGCCGCAGCCAGCGCCCCCTGCAGGCGGCGTCCCACCCGGGGGCCTCCGGGCACCGCCCCCTCACCGCCCGCTCCGCCCGCGGCCGCCGACCCGCAGCCGCCGCCGGCCCGCAGCCCCCGCAAGGCGCTCCCAGACCCTGGGCTGCAAGAGTGCCCCGAGTACAGTCCAAACACCGGGGTTCTTGGAGCCTCCAGAGACCCCGAAACTTGGTGAAAAGAAATTGGGGGAGCAACAGCTACTGCTTACAACACACTCATAGAGGTGTGGTGTGGTCACATGGGTCTCCAAAAAGTGTACGAACTACATGCTCTCTCCACAAACACCCGTGCGGTAATCGGGAGGCAGCACCCACACCCCACCCGTCCCCCGGCCAGTCAGAGTTCTTAATTAGCTTCTGCCCTTATTAAGCAGTGAACAAATTCTTTTAAAGTGAGAATTGTACTAGTCTCGTGGGGTGATTGTAACGACCAATTAAATGAGATAATGAGGTAAAGGGTTCAGGGGGCCGAATGATGCTATTTCCTAAGCCTCAGTCACTAAATCCCAGTATTAGAAGACAGCGATTGGCCGGCCCAGCCCCAGCTAAGCTCTTTCTGTTGCCATCATTACTTGGCTTCTGGGTGGTCAAATCCTCATGGAATCTGACATCTCTTTCTGGGGTTTTTCTGTCTTGTCACCTTCTCTTCCTCACAACATGGTGCCCAGGAGGGCATTGGATACCTAGGGCAAACCTGTACCCTAGAGGACAGCAAGCTTCTCTCCTGCTGGAGTCCCTTGGTTGGGTCTTCTGATTTCAGGGGGCCTTGTGAAAAGCTTTGGATAAAACCTGATCCTCTCCCTCCCTCCTTTCCCAGTCTCATAAATTTCCATCTAACCATATTTTCCAGTCCTTTCCTTATGTAACAATTTTTGGAAAAGCAACACAGGATTTAGCCCTCATCCCTGGTGAATTTTGTCTTGTTGGTTTCAGCCCAACTCTACAATCTGTCAAGGTTGCCTTGAGTCTGCTTCAGTTAGGTGGCATTGGCGCGCTCTCAACCAGCAGCCATCTGCAGGGGGAACAGCGGCTAACTCAGCCACCATTGAAGGGATTCATGGCAATACCAGGCGGTTCCAGGCCAGGTTGGAGCTTTGGGAAACCCCTACAGAGATTCCCTTCAGCTTTATTAAAAATTTTCAGGTTTAAATTCAAGTCTCTATCATCTAGTTCACATTTCAGTCTTATCTATAAGGGCAAGTGTCAAATGCTTTATTGAATAAAGATATAATTGTCTGGGGCCACCCAACTGGAATGGCAGAGGGAGGAAGGAACTTGGTTGGAGTTAAGGATTATATCACTGTTTCTCTGAATGTTCAGTCACCCAGTTAGAAAGCTGTTGTGGAACTTGTCATGCATGGATGTCAAACTGTTCTTTTCTTTTGAGAATTTACTTTTTATCCCTTTGGGTAAAATGAAATACCAGCAGCGCTTGTGAGGTTTGTCCATCATTGGCCTTTCATAACAGTTAGTTTCAAGTCCAAAGTTCTCACCATGGCCACAGGTGCTGCCTGCCTGTCCCCCAGCCTGGACTTCATCTCCTGGACCCCTCACCCGCCTCCACAGGCCTCTTTGCTTTCACTTGAACACATCGAGCCTGACCCCCCACCCCCCTCCCCACTCAGGGCCTTTGCCTGGCTGTGCTTTCTGTCCAGAACAGTCTCTGGCACCCTGCTCAGTACATATTTGTAGAGCACAGGAGTCAGCATATCTCTCAGGACACCAGTGAGACCCCCATCTCTCTCCTGACTTCATTCTTCATACTCCTGGCCCTTCTGTGAGGCCCTGGCCGGTGCCCACTTTCCCAGGTGAAGACCCTTTTCCTCAGTGAGGAAGAAGGAAAGCAGCAGGGAAGCAGCGTACCCATGCCTGCTCCCCTCTCCCTGGTGTGACTCTGCCTTCCTCATGCTGAGGACCCAGCCAGCCTCCCCTGGCCCCTTATCACTCCAAACACAGCTTTAAAGGATGTCTTTTTAAACGTGAGAGGGAGAACGTCATCTTGAGGTTTACCCCTCCACGGTCACTGGGAAAGAAAATTCTGTCTAAAACTGCCCACCAGGGACTCAGCTTGCCTTCTCTCATGTTCCTAAGCCCCACCCCAGCCTCAGACCTGCCATCTCCCTGGCAGCATCAGCTGGAGGCTCTGTCACCCTTCTCCCCTGTCCCACTCCCACTCTCTACTCCCTGACTTTCCCCAAAGACAATCATTTGCAAGCTTTGTCCTGGTAGAGACCCTGCCTGCTCATAATTCTACCAGCTGAAATCCTCACACCCATCATTACCTCTGTCCCCTTCTCCTCTAGCCCCAAAAGGAGGCAGCGCATGGAGGGTTGGGGTTCGGCTTCTTTATTAGGCAACAAGAAAAGGGGTGGCCCAGCACTTTGGGGAGGGGGGCATCAGGAGGCCTCCATGGAACAACTAGCAGGAGACCAGAGCTCTGCACAGGGACAGGCGCCACCCCAGACCTCCTGCCAGCGCAGAGGGCAGGTGGTGTCACTCCTCCTCATCGTCTTCATCCAGGGGTGGCCGGTTCCGCTTGAAGAAACCAACCTGTGGATGCACAGGGCCCAGAGCCGGGGCATAGAGATGATCCTGAGCCCCAGAGCAGCAGTGGAGGAAGAATGCTAGAAACCAGCCAGCCACAAGGTCCTTGTCACATGACACAGACCCCACTGTCTGCACAGAGGCCTTTCTCCACTGAGAGAGAAAGCATGTAACAAGTTGAGGTATGTGGTTTTTTAAATATTTGTTCTGTCTCTCCTGATTGTTTCTTGAACACTGAATTCTAGGTCGTTATGGCTTGCATGATGATAGGTATTTGATTATTACAAGGCTAACTGTGGTTTCTCAGGGCTTGGGCCCTTGAGTGAGATTGAGAACAGCCCACTTGTTCTTCAGACACAGAGCAGGGACCCACCAGGACTCAGAAGGAGCGGAAGCATATTTTAGGCCAGACCTGGATCTCCCACCTCCAGGGAAGGACAGAATGGGGAAGAACAGCCGTCAGGGAATACCTGAGTCATTCCCCATGAATTTTCCTCTCTGCTGGGGAAGGGGTCTAAAGGCCTTAAGATCTCAGGTACCACCTCTCCCACCTGGGAGAGGTCCTCTGGAGGATGACGCTCTAATAGTGGAGCTGCCAATCAGGTGGGCCCTGGGTCATCCATCTGGGTCACCATCTCTCTCTGCCCCTCATGAGACAGGGCAGGGCCAAGCCCGTGCCGCCCTGGGGACCCCACCCTCTCTTCATGCCTCACCTTCCACATGGCCAGGATCAGGAGTGTGAGCAACAGCAGGCCGCCCAGCACTCCCACCAGCACCCACCAGATTGGAATGTCCCTCTCCTCCAAGACCCGGAGCAGCTGTGTCTGCACCTGAGCGCAAAGCCGCGTGTATCCTCAGTCGCCTTGACACCTGCCTTTCCGCCAAAACCGAGGGCAGCTGACCCAGCCAAGACGGCCCCACCCCTCAGACCCGGGGGCACCCGCCCCCGTCCTGCTGGACGCCTTCCCGGGAGGGTGTGGGGAGCCCCAGTGGCTCCTCTATGACTCATCTGCTTCTCCAGCACCACCACTACCAGTCCTCACTCACCAGAGCTTCCCCGCTGGGCAGGCCGAGGGCAGGCACAGCATAGGGAAGGGAGGAGACGTTGAACCGAGCCTGTGACTGCAACTCAAACTGCTCCAGGGGCCTCTGGGTGGGTGGGGGTGAAAGATATTTATGCGAGGACCCCGGGTGGAGGGAGGGGTGGGATTAGGTCAGCGGCAGGACACCCCAGGCTGGAGGCTGAGGCTCGAACTCCTACTACCCAGAGCAAACCCGGGCCCTCCGGAAACCCTGCCCCACCCCGCCCCCCGCGTCCCGGCCCACCTGGCGGAGGCTGGGCAGCCACAGGAAGGCCAGCACTGTGACCATGGCCCGCTGCCCGCGCGTCATCTCCTGCAGCTCACACTGCACCACGGTACACGGCACCGAATCGCAGCTCTGAGGGGACGCGTCATTAGTGCCCAGCCCCTCTGACTCATCACCCCTTCACTCCAAGAACCCAACACAGAGGGGTTTCCGGAGTTAGGGGCTCAGATCTGTCCCTCCATAAGGGCCTCAAATTCAAGCTTCCGACGCTGTTATCTCTAAATAGGGCTGCTCACACAGTCCCAGAGACGCAGGGCAGGGGGCATACAGCGCTCAATCCCCTGCGTGTTCATTTTCTTCAATGGATGGAGTACTTTAAACCACGCTAGTGAGCCCCACGCCGCCCAGACAGAAGACCAGCATGCTCCTCCACATTCACTGGGAGTACTGTGGGTCCAAAGTGGCCTGCCGGCCCATCACACACACCCCTCCCTGCCTCCCACCCCTCAGCTCCTGGGAGGCCCCTGGGGAGACCACCAGCCTGCTCACCAGGAGAACTGGATCTGGAAGTCTGGAGGGCTGCTTGGGCCTCTGCTGGGACGCCTGTCTGCGCTCACGCTTGTGATGGACCGGGTGGATGGGGGAAGGGTTGGGGGTGGGCAGCCCCCAGTCCAGCTGGGGGACAAAGAAGCGAGGGGTCCTGCAGGCTGCCCATCTCCTCACCCTCCCAGAGGGACCCTGGGTGGTGGACTGGGGACTTAACTCGCAGCTCTCCTTCCCCAGGCCCTTACCTTGAGGGGGTTGGGAGAGGGCCGTGGGGAGCACTGGAGCCCCCCCTGGGTCTGTATATCCAGGATATAGAGCAGGTCGGAGGGTCCAGACTGACCCGGGAGGTGGAGGTTCAGGTGGAGTCCATTCACAGAGCCAGGGCCAATGTTGTGCAGCTGGCGGAGGGCAGTGGCAGATGGCAGGTGGCTCAGCACCCAGCCTGCAGCTCTGAGCAGCCCCCCACTCCAGCCCGGGCTGTGAGGCGCCTCTCTACCTCATAGGTGTGCTCCACTTTGGGGCCCCAGCTGTCAGAGCTGTTGTCTCTGCTGCCTTCTTCTGCTGCCACCACCAGGGAGGCTGGAAAGGAGTTCCTGTGGGGGCCCGAGGCCCACAGAGTGAGCTTGATGCCCGGACTTGCCTGTGGGGGTGCCCCCAGGGCCCCTGAAACTTACTGCCCCGCCTTCTATCTCCCTTATCCACCCCTGGCTTCTCACCCGCGAAGCTCCACACGGGCCGCCGCCCGGACCGGTACATCCAGCAGCACGGACTCGCTGTTTGGATTGTGACTGTTCTTGCTGGGGGGCGAGGAGGGGAGAAGCGGGTCAGCGACAGCAGCCCAGTGAACATCAGGACACTCTGGGGCCAGGGTCAGAGATCCGGAGGGCTCAGGAAGAGCTAACCCTACAAACCGCATGCCACATTCAAGTCAGACTCTGGAAAGACCTTCCTCTCGGGCTCCAAAATTCAGAAACAAGTCTCAGAGGAAGAAAGGTAGCAAGAAAGTTTGAGGATTAGACATCCCAGAGACCCTTCTGTATGGAGGGCATCTGAAGGTCTCTCTGATGGGATCAGATAGGGTGGGGACGGGGAGGTGTGCTCCCCACTCCAGTACCTCCTGATCTGCAGCCGGAAGGACACGTGCTCCCCAGCCTCCTCCAGGTTGCCCACACTCACCAACATTGTAATTCCTATCTGAGAGACGAGGAGGGTCAAAGTCACCGCCCAAATGCCCTTTCTGGGTTGCCCTGCTCTGAATAGGGCCGTCAGTCCTCATCCCCCAGGGGTACCATTATCATCTCCATTTTACACAAAAGCCCACTCAGAGAGGGAGTTATTCACCCAGGAACATACAGCCTGGGAGTGGGAGGACCAGGATTCCTGCCCAGAGTTATGGGACTCCAAACCCGGCCTTTAAAACCTGGCTGTTTGTGCGCCCTGGTGGCTTAGTAGTTAAGTATGCCGGATGCAATCCACATGCATCCCAAGGGCAGGGTCTCTGACCCAGGGTGAGAGTGAAAACCGAGATGAACAATGAAATAAAAATACATAAAATGCTTCTTCCTCCTCTCTCTTCCTGCCTGCACCAGTCCTTTGAAAATAAAAATTAAAACGATAAAAGCCAGCTGTCTGCCAGCCCCTGGGAAGGGTAGGAGTCCCTTGGTGGAGGGGCTCAGCGGCCTCACCCGGGCATTCTTTGTCATGGGGTTGCCCAGCTCACACAGCACCACCCTGGTCTCGTTCTCCTTCTTCTGGTTACAGCTGAGCCGCTCAAAGCCCTTTGGGTAGGCGTTCAAAAAAACAAACGGTTAAGAGCATCCCATATCTATCGAAGCTCCCTTGGAGAGTCTGGAAAAGGCTCTTGTGCCAGGCTGGGAAGGGGGTTTGGGGGTGAGAGTTCAAGGGCTTATATGTGCTGCTGCAGCACTTAACTGTTTACTGCTGTTTCGAACACAAAAACACAAAGCATTGCATCGAATGTGGTCGCATTGTTAGGAATGATACCACCACTACCGAAACCAACATTCCTATGTGCCTGCTGAGAAAAAGCCTGGGAGGATACCCACCCAGTGCTAACAGAGGTTTCCTCTTCCAAATTAAACACTTAATTACAGCTTTTAGAGTCAAGCACAAGAGAATGGGGGAGCTCAGGGCAGGAGATGAGAGTTAAGGCTTCTGCACCTCCTAGGGGGCCCTCACCTCCATATTGCTGAGGGCCCGCATGTAGTGGGCACCTGGGGGCATGTGCACGGCCAGCTCAGCCTCATAGGCCCCCTCGCCCTCATTGGTGGCGTTCATCTGCAGCTCCAGCACATTATCAGCTCCAATGAGGAGTGGGGAGCCCGTCCTGGAAGAAGCAAGGAGTAAAGCCGAGAAGGCTGCTTCCAGGCTCAGGGTCTCAGGGGGGAGGAGTGGGGCTCAGGGCGATATATCAGGACCCAGGTGGAGAATGGGGGTCATGGGGCAGACGGCCAGGCTAGGCATTCTCACACGGTGGCAGCGAGCTGAAGCTGGGGCACACACAGGTCGTCTTCCCCACAGTCCAGGATGATTCGGGTCTAGAGCAGGCATATGGGGGTGGGGGTGAGTTGGGAACACATGAAGTCTGGGGGCTGCATCAGGGCTTAGGAAATTAGAGGCCTGAGAGTACAAAACAGTTGGGAGATGACACCATAGCTTTGGGGTTTATATCAGAGTTTGGGACTATGTGAGGGTTGTGGTGATACAGGGTTTATAGGTTTTCTCAGAGTTCAGAGATGACATCAACACAGAGGGTTTCCATCACCAGCCCACCCTCACCTGCTCCTGGACATGGGTGTCTCCGTGCAGCACAATAGCAGGGGCTGTTCCATCCTTCTCAGGCTGCAGGGACACATTGAAGCTGAGCACGATGGGGCTCAGCTTGTCCCGGAAGTCGGCCTCGTCCTAGGGACGGGTCAGGAGTCAGCCATCTTGCTCCCTGGCACCGTACTGTGCGTGCCCCGCTGGCCGCCCCCAGCTCGCTCCACAGTGTCTAGGCCATGCCCCCCAGGGCTGGGTGAAGAGCCGAACACACCCCTGCCCACACCCGGCTTGGGCATACCCGGAGGAAGGCTGTGGCGTTTTGGCAGTGGGGCTTGTGCTGCCCGCAAAGGTCCAGGCGCAGAGTGGCGCCTGCCTGCTGAGAATGGAGCAGCAGCGCTCGCCGGCCCTGGCGGGGTTTCTGCCGGTCCAGCTGCAGCTCAGCATTGAGGCCTGGGAGGCAGGCAGGGAGGGCCAGGGTCTCCTTCACTGGCCTTCAGGGGAGGCCAACCTTCCCGCCCCACCTCCGCCACGCCACTCACGCAGTTTCTGAGGAATGTTGTATCCCGTGGCTCCCACACATATCTGGATGTCAAAGCTGGGAAGACGTGTGTGGGGCTCAGGGGCTGGGGCCCCTCCACCCAGTCCCCCAGTCCTGCCTGGCCTGCACCCTTGACTCCTCACCAGCTCACTGGTGTTTTGGTCTGGTTCAGGACGCAGTTCTTCACAGCAGGATTCAGTGAATCTTGCACCAGCAGCTGGACAGCGGCCATCACCACTGGCTGAGCTCTAGTGGGACAGAGAGGCTTGCATAGTGGCGCCTCCTGGCCTGGTCTCCTCTGACGGCGTGGGCCCTCCCGTCCGCCAGCCCCGGACCCAGTGCTCACCTGTATACAGCCAGTTTGTCGGCCCCATAAGCTCCCACCAGCAAGTCTAGACAGTGGAGGGGCGGCCAGAATTGGTAGTTCAAGAGGACGTGGGGTCCTTACCTGCTCTTCCCGGGGGTTCCCCATACCACCTCCCCCACTGCAGGTTTGAGGTGGGCCCACTCCCATCAGCCCCAGAGCTCTCAGCAGGGCACCATGCAGGCACAGGCCCTGGACTCTGTTTCTCCACATTTCCAGCTAATACCCAAGGACCCTTGTTGTCCGGCTGGAGGCAGCCCAGGGGCACCTGGGTATCCATTGTCATCGACGTCTGTGGCCCCTCGCAAGGAGAAGCCAAAACCGGAACCTTCGGGGAAGGGACTGTCCAGGATCTGGGAGGGGCGCGAGCTAAGCCCCTCGCTCTGTCCCAGGAACACCAGCACTTGGCCTCGACCACTGGGACCTCCAAAGGGGGCAGCCACAGCAACATCTGGAGGGAGTAAGAGCAGGAGAGCAGCTAGTACTCAGTCTCTCCAGGTGACCCTGCAAAGCTTTGCTGAACGCGTTCTCTGAACAAAATCCAGAGACCGGGAGAGGGGAGTAAAGGTTTGGGTTAAGGAGACAGCTGTTCTGCCCTCTAGCTGATGAGCAGGTGGGAGAGAGACCCATCCAGTAGCAGCATTACAGATACGGTGGCTGCGGGGTGTTACGGCGTTTACTGCCACAACACTGCACATCTGCTGAGGAAAATATATTGACATGATTCCATTTAACCATGGAAATGAGGTATTATTATTCCCATTTTAGACATGACTGCTGACTCCCAGAAGGTTAGGTAACCAAGATGTATGAAACACTGGCCCCTCTTCCTCTGGGGACCTTCACCCCGTTCCACTTTCACCATGCAAACCTGGAGCCACATTACAGGGTTTTCATCACTAATAACTTGAGATCACTCTTAAAAATTTGTTAATCAGGGTATGCTCTTGTGGCTCAGGTGGCTGAGAGTCTAGGGTATCGGCCACATAAAGCCCAAGGACTCAGGTTCCTTCCTTCCTTCCGTCCTTCCTTCTTCCTTCTTCCTTCTTTCCCTCCTCCCTCCCTCCCTCCCTCTTCTTTCCTTCCTTTCTTTCTCACTCTCTTTCAAAAAACATTAAAATTTGTTAATCATCATAATATTATTAAGTTGCAAAAGTTCTTTGCATGGTATAGGACTTGAGGTCATATATATAGGTGTGTCCTATGGAATAGAAGTGGGATCAATCGTCTCTGAAGGACACAGGACACATTCCTCTGGGGTCAAGACCTGGGCCTGGTATGTGTGGGGAAAGCAACCAGTGTGAATAAATAAATAAAAACAAAATAAAAGTGCTTCTTTTTGGTGCGCCCTGGTGGCCTAGTGGATAAGGCTATTAGATATATCCCCAGGACCCAGGTTTGAGATGTGGAGCCCGGGGAGATAACCAAAGATGGACAGCTAAATAAAATATATAAACATTTCTTCCTCATCTCTCTTCTTGTCTGCCTACTCACCTTTTCTCTTGCCTGCACCTCTCCTTAAAAAAACAAAACTGTCTTTCCTTTTCTGGCTTTGTTTATGGTATGGTTTCTATGGTTTCTTTTTTTTTTTTTTTTTAAATCTCTATAGAATTTTCTGATCGAGTTATACAGAATTCATTCAAAAAGACTACTCGACCCCAGGCTCTGGGCCTCTGCTCTCTCGTATTTGCCTTCCTCACCTCTTTGCTTATTTCCTGATCGCTTGCTCATCCTTGCCAGATCCTTATGCATCAGCCTCTCCCAGAGTGGGCCCCTGATCTCCAGCCTTCTCTAGGGGCTTAGATGCTGCCTGGCAGTCCTGCAGGGATTTCTGCTCAACCCTCTCTTCCAATCTACTAATTTCAAACCTTCTCCATTCTGTCACACTCCCAGCCCCCAGCTCCCTTCACAAAGAGAAGCAACCTGGTCGTGCGACAAAACCAGTCATTTCTTTCCCCTTTCCCCATTGGACCCTGGAGGCCTCCCACCTCCTCATCCTCAAGGCATTGCAGGGACCCTCCTCTGACTGTTCCCACCCCCACCATTTCCCCACGAGATCATTTTCCTCCATGCTTAACCTATTGCATATTCTTCCAAACAAAAAGAACCTTCCTTGACCCTCTACTAGCTGAAAGAGCTACCTAACTGACTTCCTCCAATTCTTTGCCTCTGTTCTTGCTCTGGAGAAAGCAGAGGGCTTCTGTTCCTACCCAGCTCTAAATTGGTTCTTATCACTGTCACCATGACCTCCTTCTTGATGAGATACTTCTTCTCCAGTCCCACGTAATTGTCCCTTTCAGCAGCATCTGGAGCTGCTGGCCCTCTTCCTCCTGTTTCCAGCAATCTCTTCCTCTGAGTTCTGCCATCAGATCTCCTGGTTTCCTCCCTACCTCCCGGCACACTGTCTGCTTTCCAAACTCACTCTCTTTTGTGTCCCCTAAATGCTCCCCAGGCCTCCATCCTGGGCGTCTCGTCACCTCACAGGCTTCCAGGACCTCATCACCCACCTCAGACCTCTCCGGTGGAAGCGCTGGACCACACTCAGGACGTGTCTGCCTAATGCTTCCAAGCCCTTCAAACTCAAACAGGCTCAGAGTCGAACTGTGGACCCCGCCCCGGCCAGCCCTCACTTACTGCATGACCCCAGTGTTCCGGGCAGTGACGGGTAACCACCTACCAGGTTCCATTCTCTCAGCCCCACACCCAGTGACCCACCAAGTCCTAATGAGCAGAATATGAAATATCTGTGAAATCACCCACATCTCCAACTCCACTGCCTGGACTTAGCAGAGTTTAAACCACAGTGTCGGGCTCACTCCTGCTTGCAGCTCTTCCCAGCTTCCACTGTCCTCAGGCCAAACCCATGTCTTTGGTGTGGCAGTTAATCCTCTACTCCCTCACCGTTGAAACCATCCCGGTTGAGGTCACCCAGGGGTGCGATGGCTGAGCCAAATCGCCCGTAGAGCTGTGTGCCGGTCAGCAGGAGGCTGGGGGCGCCCAGCAGGGGCAGGCCTCGCAGCTGCAGAAACAAGTACACGCGCCCCACCTCGGCCAGCTTTCGGTCTGCGCGGCTCTCCATGTAGAGTGGCGCGCCCACCAGCAGGTCGTGCCTCCTGCAGGCCAGGGTACATGGGGAGGGCTCAGGGGGTGCCGCAGGCCAGACCTTAATCTTCCCCACCCGCGCTGGCTCTCCTTCTGGGAGTGGGGTCTAGGAAAGGAGGAAAACCAGGACTGTCCACGCCTCTGCCGGTTGGGGACCCAAATGGGTAGGAGTGGGGCACACCCCTCCTCACCCGTCCCCGTTGACGTCAGTGACAGCCACAGAGTGCCCGAAATACGAAGCGATCTGCAGGAAGATATGGAACCTCAATTCCTGCCCCACCCCATCAGGCATCCTCTCTCAGCTACTGACCCTCTCCAGGCCCCCATCCACGGAATATACTAGAATCCTAATCCTTCAGCCTCGGGCCACTCCCACCGGGACCCAACTGGCACCTGTTCTCCATGTAGCCGGTGCAGCGTCTGGTAGTATGAGTCCAAAATTTCCACCTGGCCGGACATTGCACAGCAGTGGGTCATTCCTTGCTGACCCCACCGCGACCTCCCGCTCCAGATGAGAAAAGGCACGAGGGTTAGGGGGCTGTCAGGCTGATTACTGAGACTGGGAGGAGACAGGGGGCGCTCACCGCTCCTAGGGTCCAGCTCCAGGTGGGGGCACCGAAAACATACTCTGGGAAGAAGCAGACACAGCAACCTACTCGCCCCGGCCTCCCTTGCTCTGAACCCAGCAGAGATTTCTGTGCGGGATTTAGAGGTGCTCCTTCCCAGGCTGGGCTCCCCAACCTCCGCCCCTCGCTAGGTGTTTTTCTTGCCTGTAGTGCTAAGATCCCCGTTGAATTCGCCCACAGCCACCGAGTACCCTGAAGACAGAAAGAATTAGCTTTTCTGGGAGGCCAAAGCAGGCAGGGGGCTGGGGGCTAGGAAGCAGAGGACTCAGAGACCACCCAGTCCAAACCCTAAACTGTGTAGATAGGAAACAGGCCATTGAGGGGCCAGCGAATCCAGGGCGGGCCGACGCGGTGGGGGTGTTTGGGAACTGGGCCAACAGCGCGGGCAGCTGCGGGAGTAGAAGGTAGAGGCTGGCCCGCTGGCCTTGGCTTGGGGGCGCTCCGGCAGGGGCAAAACCTGACCGGCGGGGATGGGCGGTGACACTCAAAATGCTGGGAAGCCTGGAAAAGAGACAGGGTTACCCCGGTAGCCGTCGAAATACTCTGGGTTGCTGGAGTCGAAGGTGAAGCTTTGGGTGGGCACATGCCACAAGAGGGTACCCGGGCGATAATTCGAGAAGATATCCGGGATGGGAACCCTCGCCAGGAGTCCTAGGGCGCGAGGGACAGCGGTGTGGGGTAAGAATCCTGGGGTGCGAGAAGCGGGGAAGGTGTATGGATGGGCACATACCTAAGAAATAATAACCGCCAGGGGCCCCGAGCACCAGCTCTCCAGCCTGAAAGGGAAGCCCTGGAGGTGAGACGGGCCCAGTTCGGGAGCCGCCCCCTTCGCCGCGGGGACTGCTACTCGCCTGAGTGACCGCAGAGCTGAAGCCGGCTTCGCAGTAGCGCTTGTCTCCGTCTACGGGAGACAAGGAGGCGAGGTCAGCGACGGGGCGGGTTCAGGAGCCTGCACAGGACCTGGGGCAGGGCGGGGCGAGCAGTGGGCGGGAAAGGGGCGTGGCCGTGGGCGGGGCGAGCGTGCTGGGGGCGGGGTTGAGAGCGAGGTCTGGGGGAGCTGCGAGAAGTGTTAGGTAAAGACCAGGCTTAGCGACCGATCGCGAGAGGGCAGAGTCAAAACGGAGAATGAGCTCACTAAATCCATTTTTCACGTAAACCCGGCTCATGGTGTTGGCCCGACAGGGTGAGTATTCCGCGCGGATCCCGTTCTGCAGCTGAGCCACGAAGCAGCCACCTACCGGTGTCCTCTCAGCCTCCTCCGTCTTCTCGAGGGCATTCCAGTGCTGCCAGGGGGCACAAGCCTGGGACAGGGCCAGAGGAAAGTGGTGAAGGGGCGGGATAGGTCCCCCCCACGCACACCCTGCGTGTCTCTGCCCCTGTGCTCTCCCTGTCCCGTGTTGCCCACCACAATGTGATCGCTCCAGCTGACGACTGACGCCCCCAGTCCTTGCTTGGCCTTGAAGGTTTGGAAAGTTTGGGAGCCTGCTTTTCGGGTCTCATCATCTGGAGGTCACAAGAAGGGGTGAAGCGCTGAAGTCCGCAGACCTCGCCCGCTCTAGACCCTCCCTCCGCGCAGGACTCACTGAGGTCGAAGAGCAGCAAGTTGCAAGGATGGCCGTTAGCCCTCCAGGGGCACAGGAACACGCCACCCATTTCCTCCTGGTTTCGGCCCAGGGTCCGCGGTGCACCCACCACGATGGCCACACTGAGTAGGAAAACCGGGTGAGTGTGGCGCTGATTCCCCAGTATCCCAAGCCCCAGTGCCAGTGCTTTGGAGGAGAGGAGCCTTGGTGGAGGGGAGTCATTCCTTCAAATGAGACCTCGAAGGTCGACCTCGTGTGTGTGTGTGTGTGTGTGTGTGTGTCCTGCCCCCAGGTGGTGAATCAGGTCCTTGCGGTCAGCACTTCAGCCCCTCAGCCAGTGTGTGCCCAACCTCTTCATCTCAGGGACAATGAAACTGACCCGCAGGTAGGGTAAATCACATGCCCAAGGCAACCTAGGAGTTAAAAGCTAATACTCTAACCGTTCAATATGATTGAGTTGAGGGGTTTGCTATCCTTGCTAAGAAAGACCTCCTATGCTCTGTACAGTCTACACTCTCCAGCTCCCCACCAAAAGCTTAGAGCTCAACTGTCTGGAGACTGTAACACTGCTTCCAAATCTTTTCTAGAGAGTCAGTTGTAATAGTGAAGAATTAGAGAAGCCAGAGAGCACCTCTCCAGCTGGGGATGCTGTGGATATTCTGAAAACCCTAATAGATCTAGGTTCAAATCACAGCTCTGCCCTACATAAAGTGGGGACAATACCAACCAATAAATGTGTGTGTTTGTGTGTGTGTGTGTATTAGTACACAGGATATTGTTAAGCAGTGGTACCCATGGACCAATATCTGTGGAAAGGAGGGGAAAGAAAGCAGAATGGGCAGGGAAGCAGTCAAGTTGAAATTAATTAAGTCCATTGACAATCACGGGCTAACACCCTGGGATCTCTGGAACCAGACTTCTTCAGAACTGAGTTGCGGATTGGACCCTTACACCTCTCTCCTTCCTGCAGGCTCCACATTGATCAGTCACTGGTTGTGGGCAATACTGGGAAGCGGATGTAACTGGGGAAGGTGACTTTTCAGCAGAGCGAGCCCCCCAAGGGGCTCACACTTGAAGGCTACCTGCCACTGCTGCTCCCTGAACGTAGGCATCAGCATTCACCACAATAGCGGATGAGTTCAGGGAAACAGCTAGAAAGAGGAGCTAGGGCTAATTCGGACTGGTTTTGCAGCTCGAGTGTTCCCTTTATGAATTAATGAATGCTCTACTGCTTCCTTTCAAATAGTTTAATTTTGATAGCGATGAGGGGGAGGAGTTGAAAAGCAAGGTATGTATGTAGGCGATTTTCCAGTTTTGCAAGTAAATTTGTCATGCTGCTCACTGTATTTTGAGGGGCTGAGGGTGGAGTGGATTATACAACTGACCCTTTGGGGAAAGCACCATCAGCTTTCTTTCCTTTGCTCTTGCTGTAGTTTTGTGTCCATCTCCCCACTGGTGCCCCTCCCTGAAAGTTTCACCTGAGACAGTCGCTTCCCAGAATCCCTAACACGAGCTCAACTTGAATAAATCCTATGTCACTTTGCTCAGTCTCTCTCACAAATGGGGAACTCAAGATGCCCAGAGCAGCGATGGAAGGGGAACCTTTCTCCCAACACCCAGACTCACCTCCCATGGCTGTCCTTGTGGAAGTCCAGTGCAAATCCAAAGTGGCTGCCATTGGGGCCTGTGTAGATGGTGAACTTCACTGGGTCTAGGTTCAAGGACCAGGCTGGAGGGGTGGCACTGGGTCCCAAGAGCAGCAGCCAGCAGTCCAGAAGCCAGAGGGTGTGAAATGGACGCAAAGCTCTGGCCATCTCCCTTCTACAGCCTCCTTCACGGGAATGGGATGGCTTCTTCCTTTCAGTTTCCACTACAGGAAATATTGTCTTATCACACCGGAGCCCACTTGATAAGCAGTGGGCAGAGTAAGTGGCTCTGGATCTACAGTCTCAAGAATTGTCAGGAAGCGGTGAGGCATCCTTGGGGGTGGATGCTTATGGTCAAAAGTCATGACTCCTCCCTTTTCCTGAGAGAACTTCACCAGCAGGTCTGCTTGGTTCTGCCTCTTAGTTGTGACTATTTAATCCTTGCCCGGTTTCCACCACCAGCCTGCTGGTCTAAGCCATCGTCGCTTTCTGCTCGGGAGAGGGCAACCATCAGCTAAACAACTGGTCTCCACACTTCCACTTTAGCCCATAGTTCCTCAGTCACTCTGTCCCCTACAGCGCTGACTGCTCTCTGTAGAACGTGGTGACCGGGTCAGAAGATGGGGAAGCAGTAAGGAAGCTGCTGCCCCCTGATAAGAACTGGTTGCTGTATCCTTTTGGAGAAGGCACTATCCATTTAGACCGTCTGGAGTATCGGACAGCTTCAGTCAGCCATATTGGTGTGGCATTTCCTCTATCTCAGGCCCGCTGTTAACACGACCATAGCAATAAAGCCGGTGCAAGGGAAGGGGTGGTTAAGGGATCTTGGCCTAAGGGGCCAGCAGAAGGGGTATCCAGGGCATTTTGGTTCTCCGACTGACCAGTTCTTCAGTTAAAGGGAGGCCCTCACTCTTCACTGGGTGAGGAGAGCTATTATGCAACTATCAAGACTTGATTCCAGTGCAGTCATTGCCTAGGGGATGGCACACTGGGGCTGGTACTGCTCACCCTGCTCACTCGTTATCTGCTCATTGGGTTGTGTCCATGGATCTCTGGAAAGCAAGGTTCCTTTCCGCAGCCCAAGTGCATAGCTAACGGCCCAGCAACTAGTAGGTATTGTTAAAGGACACTGGAATCATGCACTAAGGATGGAATATGTACACATGGGGTCACATGGTAGAAAGACGAAGAGTTTCAAGCAGAGGGGCAAGGTCACTTTCTATGGACGAGTGGAAGAGGATCGCCAAATCTTACTGGGCACGTCTTCACAGAAAGTAGGTTCTCAGGAAGAAAATTCAAGGGATCTGTCAGGGTTAAAGGAAAATAGCCACAACCTCTTTGATCTGTATTTCATGATCAAACTTAACCATTATCTTATCCTGCCCAACTACCCTGTGCCATTCTGGAACCCCTTCAACTTCTTCCTTCCTTCCCCTTATAATTCACCTCAACACAGCTCAAAATTCCATCCCTTCCTAGACTAGAAGCTCCTTGAATCCTAGTCTGGGCCTTCTTCACCGCTACATTCCCAGTGCTAAGCTCATGGTAGGTCTGCAATGCACTTCTTAGGTGAACACTTAACTCTGTCCTGTACTGACCTCCACTCTCCCACTGTCCTCAGCTGAGTGGTCTTGTGTGCCTGGTGTTTACTGCAGAGTGACATTAACTCACGTTTTAAATACACTCTTACTCTATTTAGGGCACTGAGTGGTAAGGACACAAAGATAACTGTAATGGATCCTTGGTCCAGCGGGAGTTAAGATATGAAGACACAACAGTAACCTCCCTTGCAAAGGGTAGGGATGATGCCTAGTTAAGTAATTTAAATCACTTGCTTCTCAAGACAATCCTATGAGATAAATACTATTATGCCCATTTATAAACAAAAACTGCCGCTGTTTTAGGCAAATTGCCCAAGTTTACAGTCAGTGGGTGACAAAACCAGGATTCTAACACATGTGCACACGAACCCACATTCTTAACCATTGCACCACGTTGCCTTTTGTCACAGAATGGGTTTTTTTGGTGCAGATAATAATGTAAAAAGAACAGAGATCAATGACAGGAAAGGGCAAATCGTCAACTCAGCATAGGATGTTTAAAGGGGTGCACTGGCGTATGAGGTGAAAAGGAAGATTAGGGTCAAATCGCTAGACTCCTGACTGCCATATAAGGGCATGTGAACTTTAATCTACAGGAGATGGAGAATCAAAGGATATTTAAAGTTAGGGAATGATCACTGGCTGCCTGTGGATGAAACTGGAAAGGGAAGGACTTAGTGGGAAGGCCAGATGGGTAATGACAATCCTCTCAATGATGTGGTTTGAATCAGGGTACTTGACAGCAGGAAAGAGAGACAAAGATCACACAAATGGATGTGGTATGGAGGTGTCAAAGAAACATGAAGCTTTGGTGCTTGCCTGGCTGGCCAGATAGCAGTATTGCAAACTAAAACTGCAAACAGTACGATCTGGAAGGAAGGGGAGTTTGACGTTAAATGAGGACTCTTGTTCCTTTAGTGTCAAAGCTGGCTGATTTCCCTTCTGACACAGTGGGCAGGGAAGTGCTGACACACTTTTCCACTTTCTCCTCCCATCAGAGTCCCAGAATCTCTCAATGACTTCAAAGTTCTGTTAAGGCTCTATTAAGTCAATAATCAGAGTTTATGCCACGCACCTGAATGCCTGGCACTGCACTGGGCAATTGGAGGTGAGGAACAGGGAGTACCGGGCAGGCAGAACCCCATCAAAATCAGGCAGCCACACCACCCTTCACATGGCATGCCCTGTACAGATTGACTCCTTCCATGTGACACCTGTCGTTTGAGAACTCACTCCACTTTCTAACATTCTTTTTGTCAAGGCATGGATTTTGCAATTTTAGGAAAACAGGCAGATCTGAGTACCCAACCCAAGGTTAGACTTGAATAACTTCTTTAGTCCAAGGGAGAACACAACTGTATGATAATAGGAAATAGGCATTACTTTTTCCTGAAAGGCTGAAGAAACTAACTTATCATCGTATCTACTGTCATCTACAGTTTGACTTCTTTGCTCAATGGTCCCTGATTTTTTTTTTTCTTGTGGACACGAAGCCGGAGCCTTTTATCTGCTAACAATTAGGGCATATTTGCTTTTTACCAGGTAGTTCTTCTGCATTATAATGCAGTTAAAGGGTTGAGAAGAATAATTCAAGACTGGTTTGATATAGAGAACTTCGTATCTGGAGGGCAAAAAACCTGGAAGATGAGTTTTATAAGCCTACTGCCCTGAGATTCATTCCGATATACTAGAAATCAAAGTCAGAAATTCTAACTAATTTAGTGAGCAGCTACGTGCCATACATTCTACTACACAAAGATGATCTGAAACAAGGAAAAGGGCAGACATCAAAGAAAACTTATGGGGAAAGGAGAAAAGGAAGTAGATTCCAATACATCTACCTAAAACTGAGAGAAACTTAATTAGTTCCTCCCACAGCCATAACTTTTCCCCTCTACCTGGGTAGCGTATGATTTGAGAAGCACAACTTTAAATATCATAAACTGGTTCACAAGAACTCCCATCACTTCAAACAAGATGCCATTAGTAACCATAACTCCATCCCTTCCCAACTTGAGTGGATGGAGAAACAATCACAACAGACTTCTAAGTTTCCATAAATCATCGGTTTATTAGAAAGTTCCTTTCCCTAATTTTACAGCATATATATCTCTATCATATGTGATAAAGTTAAATACAATCTGTTATGCTTGTAAGGAAGGATAGGTTTGTTTTCTTCTTTTTTTTTTTTAGTTTTAAAATCACTATTCTGGAAGTTAAAGAAAACTGCCCCTAGGAAGGCAGAGGCAGCCAGAGTATGGCTCAATCTACAAGCTAATGGGAAGCAGCACAAAAATGTTAATACTGTATTATTTAAATATTTACATGGGCTGAAAGCAAAGAAAAATGAGTCCCTTCATTTCTAACAAATG
Organism: Solenodon paradoxus; assembly: GCA_004363575.1. Classification (NCBI taxonomy): domain Eukaryota; kingdom Metazoa; phylum Chordata; class Mammalia; order Eulipotyphla; family Solenodontidae; genus Solenodon; species Solenodon paradoxus. The sequence goes on along the minus strand of RJWH01002448.1, from coordinate 98,207 downwards.
ATTTAATTTTTCCAGTGCTAGTTATCAAAAAGTGATGCTTCTGATAGACAAGGAGCACTGAACAGGCAGGAAGCTCTGTCAAGAGCCTTGTTTGCCCAGCACTTTTTTCTCATAAAACTCAAAATCTGTCTTGTGGAAATTTGAAAAGAACGGAGTCTTGGCCCAGGTAAGTAGGGTTTCTTTTTCCTGTCAGGTGACCACCCAACCAATTCTAGACCCAGGAACAGGTAGGGGAATGCCAAACAGGGAACTGTTAAGGACACCAAAGATGAGATCTGCAACGTAAAACACCTTTGGGTCAGTGTGTTCATTAGGTCTCAGAGCCCGGACGAAAGGCAGGAGGAGGCAGAACTGTGGTCAACTTCCTCTGGTAGGTGTCATGGGAGAAAAGAATACAGGAATCTCTGCTGCTTACACTAAGCTGGGCAGAAGGCATGGAAACTACAAAGCCAGAATCTGTAGTAACTATAAATGTGCTCACCTCCCAAAAAGGAGGAAGAAAATTGTCCCAACTCTATCACTCTCCAATCTACTTCGATTTCAGTTTCTAGCCAACCCAAAAGGCACATTAAAAAAAAATTCATCAGAGGGGGCTAAGTAGTAGGAAGGCAAACGGACTGCCTTAAATAAGGCAGCCAGGAAACCCAGGAATCCCGGGTCAGTCTGAATCTTACTGCTTCCAGAGAATAAAGCTCTTGTATCTCCCCTCTGTGGAGCCCCGCCTGCCTGTTTCTCTGTGTGTAACATCAAAGCACACGAGGGACAGCATCATAACTGAGTATCCCCCTGACCAGGCCCCCACACCCACAGACTGCTGCCCATTAGTTAAAAAATCCCAGTGTCGTGGGCATCACTTACTGCACTAAACATTTTGTTCCAGCGAAAAATGTTAAACAATGCTCTTGCTTTAACATTTTTATATTCATAACCTCAAAAAACATATGAGCTTGATAAAATATACATGCTTAGTCATTTTTTGCATCTAGCAGGAAAACAAGTACTTTATTTTGTTTTCATTTTATAATCTTTAAAGTTTCCTAATTCAACAAGGGCGAACGTATCTACACGAAGCCACAGAACAAGGATCGCTTAAAGAGCTGGATGTAAAAAATATTATTGCAGTGTACTACAAATATGGAACCTTTCATATGAGCTACAAAAAGCAGCATTGACGTTTATAGAGTTCAGTGCAATTTTTTACATTAAAAAAAAATGCTATAAGTTAAGAAGAAAACATCAACATGACAGAAGAAAATACACCCTTTAGACACATGAGCTCCTCTCTGCAGAAGTGACTCTGTTCCGCACAGCTTCTAGTCATGATGGGATCTTCTGGGATAGACAGATGTCTATTCTGGGATGAGGGACATGAGGACAACAGTGCCAAATGTGTGCTCTCCGTGTGGGAAGTCGGTTGAGTAACAGCCTGACTAGCGTCTGGTTCCAGCTCAGACTCCCTTCCCACCTCCCCCCGCATAACATAAGGTCACCAAAGGGCGGCCAAAGACACTTGAGGAGGCAGGACCAGGTGGACAATCGCCAGTCAGAGAGGACGGAAATGCTTTCAATTCACAGATGGGAAGAGCAGAGGACAAAAAGTAGAAAGAGAAGGGGAGTATTAAGCTCGACAGTTTGGAGATGTTGCCGCAGAGGGGTGGCAGCACTTACTGGTGGTTCCCTAGTTTAGAAACATGGGGAGAGGGAGGGTACAAACAGAAAGGGGCAAAGGGAAAAAAATCCCTGATAGTAAACCCAAAGCAAATGTCAAATCTAACACCACTCCTGCAAGCCAAAAACTCAATTCTTTGGCTGTCAGACACTGCCCATCCCAGCTTCTACTTGCTGGTATGAATGGCTAACACCCCCGAGGGAAGATCTACAGGTGGTCTTCCCTGGTCCCACCTGGGCTCCCACCCCCCAACTCAAGTGCCATGGCTGGGGGGGTGCTGCAGGTCCTGACCTGAGAAGATGGGGTGAAGCAGCGGGTGAAGGTGGAGGGCGGTGGCGGCCGCTGCAGCAGGCCGAGGGGCGAGGAGGGTCGGGTAGAGGGCAGCATGTGGAACCGGGTGGAAAGTGAAGGGTCCGGGATGGATGGCTGAGGCGGGGATAATGTGAATGGGATGGCTGGCGAGAAAGGTGGCAGGGTGGCCAGGGATGATTGAATGAGTGAGGTGGGACAAGGAAATGGGAGTCAGGTGAGGCTGGGGAATATGGTGCACTTGGGCAAGTGGCTGGGGATGAGGGTGGGGATGGATGCCGATGGCAGCGGCGGCGGCTGCAGCGTGGTGCTGTAGGATGGCGTGCTGAACAGTCGTGATGGATGTCGCAGAGGCTGTGGCGGGCTGCTGAATGTGGATGGGCTGCAGGGCTGGAGTGGCTGGGGCCAGGGCAGCTGAGGCTGGAAAGGCCTTCACTTGCTTGGCCAGAAGCTGCTGCTGGATGTGCTGCTGTGCAGCCTGCTGGAGTTTGCTGTACTTCTCCATCTCCTCAGGGGTGAAGGTGATGGGCTGGCTCTCCAGCGGGGCCAGTGAGGCATCCTCGCCCGCATCGGTGGGCTCAATACTCGGCTCCCCACTGGGCGGTGCATAACCGGGGAAGTGCTCAAGGTCCGGGGCTATAGGCAGCATGCTAGATTCCACAGGACCCGGCTGACTGCCACTATCCAAGGACTCTAGGGTGTCCCCGTCACTGGGGTCAGGGAGGTAGTTATGGGAAATGGCTGGGTCCCCAGGGTAGCAGTCAGAGTGCACTGGGGTGCCTGGTGGAGCTGCAGGATGATCAGAAGCTTCTTCGGACTTTGGCTCTTCTGGGGGTGGGTCTGATAAGGGGGCAGCTGTTTCCTCCGAGAGGAACTGATGTCCAAATGGGGCATCGCTATTCCCTGGAGGCCCTTCTTCTGTCTCTGACTGTTCTTGCTCTTCCCCCCTTTCTAAGCTAGAATCTTCACATTTCTTGGTGTTGGGCTTTCGGGTGGCCGGTAGCTTTCCTATCAGTGGAAGGACAGGCTTATTGCCAAGAGAAGGCGGGAGCTTGGGCCCAAAGTAACCTTGTGGGGGATCCTTGAGCTTGAGCCCAGCTTTACTAGGGGTGGCCAGCACCTCTTCGCTCACACTGGTTTTCCTCTCTATCTTTCTTGACTGGATCTTCTCCAGCAGCAGTTTGGCAGTGACAGAGTTCTTGTCTTCAGGGCTACAGTCACCTTCTGACCCCCTTCCTGTGCCAACGTTGCTGTTCTGGGAAGACAGGCCTATTCCTTTACCATCATCTCCTCTGCTATCTTCTTTCTTCCCAGAACTTTCTCCTCGGCCTGATCGGTAATAGTGGGGGGACTGGGAACGGTAGATTTTAGAGCGAATGAAGTCTCGACGACCAGAACGCCTCTCCTCAGGACTCTCATGACCCCAAGATCCCTTCCTAGAGCCTGATCTCTGGGAAGGGCTCCTGGTGCTGCGGCTCCGGTCCCGGCTGTAGCTCCGGCTCCGCTGCCAGCTGTGGGCCGTTGTGCTGCGGCTTCTCCGTTTGCTCCGGCTGCGACTACAACTACTGCTGTGACTGCGGCCCCGGGACCTCGAGCGCTCTCTGGTATGACTGCGAGATCGACTTCGAGACTGGCTGCAGCTGAGGCTGTAGTCATCATCAGATGACGAATATTTGTGCCGTTTGGACCGGCGCTTGGAGCTGGCGTAGTCTGAGTCATCGGAGTCGTGGGAGCGCTTGGAGTGCCTTCGGGATCGCTCACTATAGTCACTGTAAGTGTCATCGGAGTAACTGCGCTGTCTGCTGTAGCAGCTCTGGTCTGAGGAAGCATCTGAGCTACTCGAGTAGGAACGCCGGGAGGACCGGTGTGAGGAGTGGCGCCGGCCAGACCGTGAGCGGCTGCGGGAATGCTCACTGCCGGAGTCTTCCTCCTCCTCGTCGTCCTCCTCCTCCTCACTATACTGCGAAGGGGACTTCCGGTGCAGCCGGCGTGATGAGGCACCGTCACTATCCTCGTCCCCGCTACTGGGTCGACTCCGATGGCTGGGACGGCCGCTCCGTCTGGCGCCAGCTCTTCGCTGGCAAGATGAAGTGGGGGGCTCCCCTGTGTGTTTCCTCCCACCGTGGTCTTGGGAGCCGCCACCGCCCCCACCTTCGTCCTTCTTGCCACTGCTCCCTTCTTCAGCTGGGAGGGACCTCCGCTGGGAATCCCCTTGAGCTCGCCGCCGTCTTCTTGGTGGCGCAGGGCTACCACTCCCAGGGGGCTCCGGCTTGGGTCCCCGTTCCGAGTCCGCAGGAGCCGATGACTTGTTCTTCTTCCGTTTTCGTTTCTTGCGCTTCTTACACTTCTCCCCGGACTCTGCCTTGGAGTTTTTCTCCTCTGGGTCAGTCTTGTGTTTCCGCTTGTGTTTGCTGGATTTCTTGTGCTTCTTTTTCTTTTTGTGTCGGTGGGACTTCCCGGATCGTTCTTTCTTGCTAGGAAGGCTCCTCCCTGTGTCTTCTGTCTCTGACCCATGGCCGCCTCCAGGTTCCTGCTTCTTCAGGCCGCTACAGGCAGACCCCGAAGAAGCAGGTGCATCTATCTTGCCTCCTGAGGAATGTTCGAAATTTTCTGGCCCCTCCTCACTTTTATTTGGCTCGCCAGGATCAAGGCCTTGGGGGCGGTCCTTGGAGGAACCGCCTACGTCCTTTGATTTCTCTGTCCCTTTAGCTCTGGTATCTTTATTCCTTGACAGTTTAAAGTCAAAGTATAAAGGGTTACAGCTATATGAAATAGAGGGTTCTGCCTTGGTGAAAATTAATAGTTCTGATGGCCACTGGAGGGCAGTGCTTTCATCCTTGCTTAAAACTGGGAAGAAGGGACCAGTAGGATGCTTGGGGCCCTCCTGGCTTTCTTTCCCTGCTGGGATGGCCTGGGAGGTTTCTTTGGAAGGGTTAGAGTCACACAATTGGATCTCTGAAGCCTTCTGACTCTGACTATCCAAACTCTGCTCACCTACATCCCCTCCTGAGGTCTTCTTTGTCTCAGTTTTATGTTCAGGCTCTGAAGGCTCTGCCACAGTGGTTTCCGTCTGTGGCTTGGAGACTTCACTAACTGTCTTTTCTGCTCCTTGGCTTGCTGCCACCTTGATGCAGCCTTTAGGCTTAGGAGAACTGCTTTTTTTGCTCTCTAGGGCATTCTTTGGATGTGTACCATTATCACCTTCCATTTGTTCACTAGCTCTCATGAAGAGTAGAAAAGGGAAATTAGGCTTTACCTTGCAGTGTGCTGGAGGGATGTAGTGGTAATACTCTGGCTCTGTAGCCCCAGCTCCTTCTTCTCGCTTCATTCTTTTTAACTTAGATAATGTTGAGGCCAGGGACCCGCCATCCTGAGGCTCTTCATCCTCTTTTTTACCATCGAGGTTACTGCTACCATCAGAATCTCCCACCTTCTGCAGTCCTTGATCAGAACCCTTCTCATCAGTTTTAGTTCCATCCTCAGAGGTTCCTTCCTCTGCATGGTCCTTGAAAACTGATGCTATTGATTCAAGTTTGACAGGAGCTTTCTTGGCAAAGGAAAATGACACTCCCAATTTTTGCAATGGGGTCCCCAGATTATTCTTAATGCCAAAGCTGATGCCTTGGGAGGTTAACCCAGGAGCCTGCGTCAGCCCAGCGGTATTAGTGATTTGTACTGCAGTGAAAGGTCCTCCTTTATCTGTAGAGAATTCAGATCCCAGGCCACAAGTGGCAGTGGCACTTGTACCACTGTTTGTAGCTGATTCATCTTTGTCATCGTCTCCACCTTCTTCATCTACAGCCACTGTAGTTGGTCGGAACATGGGGCCACTTCCAGGTGCACTACACATTGGTTTGGAAAAATGAAACACAAACACAGGAAACAGGTTTAGGGGAACATTTCATATGTCTTTTCTATCATTTTTCACAGGTAGGTCTCAAAGACAGAGCTGTAGCTGTTCCGTAGCCCTGTGCTAATGACAGGAATTTCCTCAGTGGAGGTTAGGCAGTCTCACACTGCTAATCTACCAGCTAACGTCCAGGACTAGACAGTTACAACTTTTCTTCCTAAGATGTCTAAAATACAAATGAGGCTCTTCTTACAATGTACATAAATCTATCATTACCATCTGATACAACAACCCACTTGCCTTTATCCTTTCTCATTTCATCCTATCTATCAGTATACTGTTAAGTGCATGGCTGAGTATCTATTTATAAAGGCTGTGCTTTGTTCAGTATAAAATAAAAATCTAATTTACTCTGTGCTTTCAAATTTTATTTTAAAAAATATGCATATTCAGCACACTCTGGTGGCATAGTGTTAAATCTGTGGCCTCTGGCTGACATAACCCATATATATTCTAAGGACCCAGGGCCAGTAACAGCCAAGATGAACAACTAAATAAAGTAAACGCTTCTTCCCCTTCTCTTCCTGCATGCCTGTATTTTTCCTTTGAAAACAAAAACAATGCATGTTCTGAGTCAAACATAGTGGGAAACTGCCAATGTTCTCCTCATATTTCTGAAGAGAAATATCCATGGTAGTCTGTGGTTAGCAAGTCTGCTTTAGAAACTAAGTCTGTACCTATCTCCTGGGCACCATATCCAAGCATTTGTTTTAGTTTTGTGATACTTCATAGGCATTCTACACAGTGATCACAATGCTACCAAGCACTTTCTCAGCTTTGATAACATGAATAGTGAGGAACATCAAAGCCAGAGTTTCAAACTTCTAATTTTTTTTTTTTTTTAAAGGAAAGGTGCAGACAGGCATGAAAGAGAGTAAGGAAGACAGGGAGAGGAGGAAGAAGCACTTTATTTTATAATTTTTATTTAGTTGTTCACACTGGTTGCTTCTCCCCAGGCCTGAGACTTGAACTGAGGGGTATGTGGCTTGCTCCTGAGGCAACTGACTTAACTACTGCTCCACCAGGGCAGGCCAATATATGTGCTTTTATGCTTAAGAATGTTAGAGAATGGGAACAATAATGACAGCTGACTCTTACTTTTTTCTTTTTAAACGAAAGGTGTAGGCAGGAATAAAGGGGATTAGGCAGAGAGGAAGAGAGGAAGCTGACCTTTTATTTAGCTATCCATCTATGTTCCCCCCACCCCTAGGTACTCTTTTATAAGGACTTTTGATATGATAACAATGACACCTCACATTAAGTAAATTGTTACAGATGAGGAAATTGAGGCATAGCTTGCGTATAACAAAGGTTCAGACAGTAAAATATATAATCAAAGCACAGATTCTTATATAATATACTCCAAATACATATATTTGTATAGTTTGAGAGAAGGATCTATTAAAAACTTAAGGATTATAATTCTTAAATCTTAATTTAAATTTAAAATCATAATCATGATCCTTAATTAAGTAATGTAGTTATCTATTGTGCCCTGGTGGCCTATTGGTCTAGTACACTTGGGAGCAGTCCCACATACATCCTAAAGGGTCCCTAGTTCGAGACGTGGAGCTGGAAGAACAACCAATGTGAACAACTAAATAAGAATAGAGTTTCTTTCTCCTTTCTCTTAAAAGCAAACAAGTATTTGTAGTTATCTTTAGAACCTGAGAAAAAATATCCTCACCATTCAGCTTGTTTTCTTTGCTCTGCCAACTCATGGAGCCGCCGAAGGGCCTTTTCCTGCTTCTTCTCATCCTTTCGGGATCTTGAAGAGACATTTCGAGCAAACTCTCTCTGTTTGAGATCTTTCAATCTCTGGGGTTAACAGAAAAAAAAGCACAAAGGGTGGGTTATTTAGAATAACTTGGGGATCCTTGAAAAAACAAAGCCTTTAGAATATTTACCCTCAATGGTTATAGTGCAAGTGTTGAATACATTGTTATACTCTTATGATAACTGGAAACACCATGGCTAATTATTTGGGGTAAAACACTTGGGGTAACTATTTTAATTAGGACAGCATACCATTTGCTTTTTTGGGCAAAATTATTTCAGAAGCAATAAGCAATTTTAGAACACTATGAGGAAAGAAAAGGGACTAATTACCTGCTTTTCTAGGATACAAAACTAGACAAACAGAACATGAGATAAACTGTAATAACACAAGCCAAAAGAGAACAGAAAAGGGTTAATCTAGTACAGAAATTTACCCAAGTGTCAGATCTTAAAAAAGCAATGTACAGCTTACATGGGAAGTTATTTGAATCAGAACAAATAGAAAACATACTTTTTGTTTCACCATAAAAAGGTGCTATTTTTTTTTTCAGCAGAGAGTTTTACTGTTACTACCAAGCAAACCATCTTCCAATGCTAGCATGTTCAGAGCTCACCAGACTGACCACTCTCACCTGGTCAGTCTGCTGAAATTACAGAGAAACATGTGTAGCTTTTCATTTCTTCAAGGCCCTGTGAGGAACATCCAGGGGATGAGGAGGGAGAATAAAGATAAGTCAAAGAATTTATTACTTAAAATCCTAATAAAAGATTGGGTCTTTTATGCTTAGAAGCTACCATATAATTTTTCTTAAAACAAAATAAAACAAAAACAACCAAAACAGAACAATGCTATGACACACTGATGACGGAGTCCAGGCATATCTACCTTCAATGAAGACAGAACTAAAATTATTTTCAAAACACTAGATAACATAAAAAAATAAATAAAACACACAATTAGCCTATGCTCTAACAACAGCATTGGGAAAATAAATTTGACCCAATATAAAGTGGACATTGCTTTGTGGAAAGGCATGATGTTCAACAGACAGAGAAATTTTCTTATCTAACAGTTATGAAATGTGTTTTGAATATTTTTGAATTGGGAGGGGAAAGGATAGGAAGACACACACAAAAAAAGATATACAGCTAAAGACACTAGTAGAAAAACTCACTCTTGTGATCTGGGCTCCCAAATTAGAAGGATTTGCTTTCAATACATCAGCTGAAAATGTCACATCACAAAAAAAAGTAAAAAATAAAACAAGAGTGGAAGAGAAAAAAAAAATAAAGCAAGCATTACTACACAAGCTCTCTTAGTGAATCTGCAAGCTATTATACTGAACAATCAGGAACAAAGCTGTCAACTCTAAAAGGGTGGGGGAGAAGGAAAGCACCTGTACAACACACACATGTGTACATACACAGAGACCAACACAGCGATAACCCCTCCACATAAATGGAACTATCTGTCTTTCCGCAGGAAAAATGATCACAAAACTTTAGGAGAGACCAATGTGGCCTAAAAGCAGTCTTATTTACCTTTATTTTGGGGAATCTCAAGTAACCAACAGCTGCTTGGTTTTTGTTTTTTGTTCTTTCTCTGAGGCTGGCTGCCCAGAATTAAGACTTACATATCCATTTGAAGACAGAGAATCAGCTATTTAAAATACATATTAATTCTAATTTCCTCCTTTTGAGGAGAATGGGGCATATACTAGGATTTTAGGCAGCAAGTATAGTTTTTTGTACCCCAAACATTTAAGTTGCTCTAGTCAAGATTTAAATAAAACATGTTTTTCTCATATCTGCCATCTTCTCTAGTCATTCTGGATGCCTGGAAAATTACCCAGTCATTTCCTTCCCTCTTACGAATATTTCACCACTTTTAGAAGCAAATACTCCTCTATCACCTTTATAAACTTCATAGTCTCAAAACAAGCACTGGGAACCCCAGAATACTAAACCAAATTTAGAGGCAGGACTGAGTAAGTCTCTCAAACTCAAAAATGTATTCAAGATCTCTCTCAGGTGAGGCATTCTGATGATAAAAATGGATTCCTAGCTCCTTGTCAATCTCCTTCCCACTCAAGGTCAAACTAAATTCCTCTGGCAGTAAGATAGGATTATTTCTCATAAGACAGGCTTTGTCTTCTTTCTGAGATGTCCCTTCTTTCTGAGATGCATTTTGCATAACACTCGTACAGCAATAATACTTTTGTTGTCACTATAGTTACTCCTGTCTTCAGGAAGGCAGTATATGTAAAGCTTCAGTCACAAAGACTTATATTCACATACATTAATTACTGGCCAAGTGTTTTTAATTTTTTAAGCTGAAGTTCCCTCATTAGAAAAATAGGGCAGGAGCATCCCGTGGCTCAGTGGCTAAGATGCAGATCATGTAAATTCCAAGGATCTGGGTTTGGGCCCAGAAGTTAAGGGAAGGGAGGGGTGGGGAGGAGGAAAAACAGGTCTATATAGCAATAGATTTACCAGATTAAGTATCTAAATAAATGCAAAAAAAAAAACAACCCAGAAAACTCTGAAATTGGTCAATACTACCTCTCTTCCCTTCGCATGGAACTTGGACTATCGCTTAGTTCTGCAGTCCATCCTGTAAGCAGTCTACAGAGGTATCTGGCAAATGCCTGGTAAATAATTCAGTTTAAACACAGGATCCTTAATTCCACTCCCCCCCAACCCTCCCTCTAAATTGGATGCCATCTGTAGAAAAGGCTGAAAGAAAATACTTTTGTTGCTCTTCTAGGAATATATTCAAGTTATCTAATACAGTTATCCTAGCAATTACTCTTATATTATAAGGAAATCTCATTTTTTACACAATTAGATGCCTAAAATTTAGTCCCTTGCTTCAGGACAAAGTTGGGCCAAATGGGAAAATATAAAACAAAACAAATCAAAAAACAATGACCAAAAGTTTCTCAATTTCCTACCTAAAAAGTAATTTTTATAGTTACAAGGCCTTATTTCAGAGTCGATTTCTCAAAGTTGCCCATTTTATTCCAAAGGTTACCAAGCCTGGCTCACTTGCCATTGCTGCTAATAAGAATCCTCTTTGTGACCTGTACTTTTATTCTCCTCTAAATTCTAAAGAGGAGAGCAACTTCAGATAACTTCTTCAGTAAGGAGAATGGAGGAGCAATATACCTGCCTGTCAGAGAAGAGACAGAGGTTATGTGAAGAGACCAAAAATTACAGATATGTCATCAATCTCAAAACTCTTTTCAAAGGCTGAGCAAATTCCACACCAAAAACAAAAACTGCAATTAGATTCCAATTTGGGACACAGCTAATAAAATGGGTATCATTAATAGTTTAAACTGATTCTAAAGTTTATCTCTGAATATTAAAAAGTATGCTTTCTAAAGATCTAATAAATTTCATTTATGACTAAGCTTATTAATAAAAGTTTAAGCTACATACCAAATTTTTAGCTAGGAAGAAAATGGTTTATTCAAGGAAAAGGAAACTGAATCCCAATTAAAATGAAAAAGTATAAATATACCATTTTCCTGAAACAAACAAATCCACCCCAGCATGTTTCCCGAAAAGTACACATTTGTAACGTAGAACAGAATGGGAGGAATGTTTCTCACAGGTTCTCAAGTACTGGGTAGCAGGGATCTGTATTAAAAGACCAGTGAATTATTAACAAATCATCCCCCACTTGATGAATCACCCTACTTGAAATATTCACCCATATAACTATGGCTCTTTGGACTAAAGACCAAATGTAAACGACATTCCAGTTCTGAAACGCAGCTAAACATCACTGCACTGACAGAAAAAGTTTTACTTCAGACACAAACTCCTGCTCTACTATCCAACTCTGATCAAATTAAACCACGGAAGTGGGAATCTGGTAAATGCACTAAGCTTTTAGTGTTGGGAATAAATGTGCCCTCATTATCAACAATGTGGAGTGTCAACAGCAAGGACAGGCATGGTCTCTGCTAAAGTGCGTTTCAGTCAGGAATAAACAAGACAAACATACTCCTGCACAGTTCTCACTAACAACAAAAGATAGTAAGGGTTGAGTCTACTATATTTTTAAAGAATATTTTTTGGGATGGTCCCTGGTAGAGTAGTGGGTTGGGCCAACTGTCTCCAAAGGAGCCCAAGTCAGATTCTCCTGGGCTGGAGTTCTGTGGGGCGGGCAGGGGGGGAAGGACAGGACAGTGTGAGCAACTAAATAAAAATAAAGTGCTTCCTCCTCCTCTCTCCTTCTACCTACCTGACTACTTGCCTTCATTCCTGCCTGCACCTTTCCTTAAAAAAATTTTTTTTGGTACTACTATTCTTTCTTCTATTAAAAGAGAATTTGACGCAGTTTATATTTGATTTAGTACACTTGGAATAAAAGTTATCTTCTTCAAATATTTTAAATTCATTATCTCAATTTAAAGAATAAAATGTTTCCATGTGAAGGGAATTTCAATGATCAGACGTATATAGAGTATTTCTTACTGCCACTGAAAATCTTATGTTCTAATATTTACTAAATTTTAAAAAGAAAGTCTGATCTTGTCACTTTTGGGTCACAAGATTATCCTTAGCTTCTTTCTCTCACCAGAAAGCACTCCATTCTCCCAGAATAGGGACAGATTTAGTCTTCCTTTGTAACTAATTCTACTGTTGTTCTATGGTACAAGAGAAGCTCAATAAACATTTATCAAACTAGCTTCAACTTAAAAAGGAGTTGTTGGGAGAAGGAATGCATACATACACGTTTATGTATTATCTGTTGGTTACAAACAGAGATGGGAAATAATAAAGAGGGATTGTTTGCACTCAACCTCTTTTTCTGACTGAGTGTACTCTGTTCTTTTTGATCCTCAATCACTGCCATTCCTCCACATCAATATCCTGCATCCCCAAGAGCCATGGCGTCCGCCCACTCTTTTTTTCCTGTCTCTCATGAGGTAACATAAATGTGGGTCTTTCCCTTCCCAAACTGGAGTGGCCATTCTGTAGCTGCTGCTCGGTCAGGACTCTGATTCAAGTACCAGAGTTCGATGCTCTTAGATGAGACCATCTAGGACATCACCATGAGATAAAGCAGGAAAAGATGAGAAGAGCACACAGAAAGCCTCAGCTTAAACTACTTAGGGAAGCAAGATTAAAGCTGAATAGTTAGGAGTTCTAAGTTACTAGATATTAGATATAAATTCTTTTAGCACATGCGTATCAGTAAGTGATGGAAACGTATTTTGAATCAGTAACAGAGAAAAATGGTGACTATAAACTAAACCATAGGCATGTCCTGGTGGAGTAATGGTTGGGTTTGCTGCCTCTGGCAGCACACAGTCCACATACATCCCAAGGACCTGGGTTCACATCCCAGAGCCCGTGGGGAACAACCATGATGAACAATTAAATAAAAAGGAATAAAAAGTTTCTTCCCCACTCTCTTCCTGCCTATCTGCCTTCATTCCTGCCTGCACCTTTGCTTTCAAAACCAACAACAAAAAATCCCACTAAAAGTGACTGCTGGTTATAGGTACTAGAAAAAGGCAAGAGTAAAAAAAGTATACATTCTTTTCTTTGGGGGGGGGGGGGTCAGAGTAGCGCTTTTAGTAATTTATGAGAATACTTATTTATACCCAGTAAATGTACAAAACAAAGATTATAATATTAGGTAAATGTCAACTTAATTTCTCATTCAATTACTGGATACCATTTGCTTGTGTTATTTAGGAATTCAGCAAAAAAGCCTTAAAAGTATGGTATATCTTTTAATAGTACCAAGTATGCCTGCTTTTATGTATTTTTTCATACACACACACCTACCTATGTATAGTCACCACACCATCACCAAAATTTAAGCTGTATAGTAAGGTTTAAAAATTTTTTTTGAGATGCAGTTCACATACCATAAAACATGCCTATTTAAAGCAAAATATTTAGTGGGTTTTAGCACGCTTTCAGAGTTGTGAAACTGTCACCACTATCCAATTTTTAACATTTCTTTTACCCTCATTAAAAAAACCTCATAACATTGGTGGTCTCTCCCCATTGTTCCTCTTAACCTAGTCCCAAAAACCTAATCTACTGTCTCTATGTATTTATTCTAGACTTTTCATATAAATGAAATCATACAATCAAAGGGTCTTTTATTGCCAAATAATTCCATCGAATGGCTGGCTATCCCACATTTTGTTTATCCAGTCACCAGTGATAAGATATCGGGTTTCTCCATTTTGGGGCTATTATGAATAAGACTGTCATAAGTACTTTTTTGTTGTTGTTGTTATTGGCAGGTAATATTTTATTCAATTACCAGTACTTATAGTATTTTTCATGTGAAACTACTTTCTGAGACATAACTTTTCCATAAAACTGAGTATCTTAATGGGAAATTTATTTCAGTCATCAAAAGACACCTGGCTGTAATTTACAACATATTAACCCTCTCTTCTGTTCATACATTATTTATTATAGAAAATACCCTTTCAACTGGTGTAAGGTACCAAAAAAGACAAAAAGTGTATTCTTCTACAGCATTAAGATTTTTCCTTGTATCTTTCTTGGCAATAAAAAAGTCTTGCCACTTTTCTTCATAGTTTGTTTTATCTAAATTTCTAACACAGAAGCCCCCAAACTCTTTACAACCTCATCAAATAATTGATCAATGTTTACCATAGTTACTGCATGATGATTACCTGCTTGCGAATCTTTTGGTTGATCTTAACTCCACTGCCCAACACCGGGCCAAACTATGTCTCCAGAATTTACTCACACGCAGTTTTCTTTTGTAAAAACTTTAAAATTCTCCCTTCACTTTTTTGATACTTTCACCATCTTAAAAATTAATTTTAAATAATAATTTTATGATTCAGTTTGTTTACAATGCTGTGTTCATCAAAATTGCCTCTCAGTCTATGAGTATTTCACACCCCACAAGAGTTCTAATGTCTGTTGTTATTCTCTTTCTCTTCTTAGGTGGGCTCGGTGTAGTTATGTTTTGATTGGTTTCTCTTTTTGTTTTCCTCTTTGCTTTTTCTCTGGAGATGTATATTGAGGTTACCCTGAGGTTAGCATTAAGAATTCTGTATTTATTTTCTATTTTTATCTGAAAGAAGATTAATCTTACTACACTCATTCTAACCACCCACATTTTATTTTCCTCTCCTCCTCACTTTTTATATTTGCCGTCCTATTGTTTTTAAGCGGGATTTCTTTACACTTTATAGGGTAACCCTTAGTTTTTGCAGAGCTGGTTTTGTGGTGATGAATTCCTTTAACTTTTGCTTATCAGAAAAGCTTTTTATGAGTACTTCAGTTCTGAATGATAAATCTCGTAGGGTATAGTATCCTAGGTTGAAAATCCTTTACTTTCAGCACTTTGAATATATCAAGCCATTCTCCTCTGGTCTCTAGAGTTTCAGTTGAGAAATCCGTGGACAACTAATGGGGACTCCTTTGTATGCGACTCGTTTTTCTCTAGTTGCTTTGAAGGTTCTTTACCTTGTATTTTTTATATTTTGATGACAATGTGCCTAGGTGTAGGCCTATCCGGATTCTTTTATTAGAAACTCTGAGCTTTCTGGGCCTGGAGGCTTGCATTATTCCTCAGGTTAGGGGAGTTCTCAGCTATTAAATCTTCAAATAGTTTCTGCCCCCTTTTCTCTATCCTCTCCTTCTGGGACCCCTATGACGCAGATGTTCCTTCTGATGTTATCCCATAAGTTGTGAATGCTTTCTTCATTTCTTTTCATTCTTTTCTCTCTTTGCTGGTCTGCCCGAGTACGTTCCCCTGCCGTGTCCTCTAACTCAATGATTCCATTGCAGGCTTCGCCCATCCTACTTTTGAGTTCCTCTATGGAGTTCTTTAATTCAGCTATCGTGTTCATTTCTTTGTTATCTTGCTTCATTTATTCTCTTTTTTTATTGTTCTTTTTCTCTTCTTTTATTGTTTTGACTTCATTGAGTATGCTTATTGCTTTGCCCTAAATTCATCCTCAGGTAGCTAGCATATTTTCCCTTAGGGTTTTAATCGGTTCCATTATTTCATGTGTATTTTCTCTATGGCTTCGTTCTGTTTGCATTTTGTTTATGTTTCTGTGGCTTAGATTTCTCTGTAGTGATAGTGTTGTGTAGGCTATTGACTTGCACTAGAGAAGCCTGGATCTTGGTTTGAACTCGGAATTCTTGAGTTGGACAGCATCGCCACTGGTCGGATTTGTTGATGTTCTTAGGCAGATCCTGTGTTCTGACCTGGGAGTTCAGTCTATGGGCTGGAGTTTCTGTGGGGGGTGAAGAGCCTTTCCTTTCCTCAGTGTCCCAGCTCTGAACAATAAAGACCTGACTCACAATCAGCAGACTGCAGTTCTGCTCTAACCACAAGGTAGCCTGTGGGTAGCCTTGAAGGTTCCTTCCTTCCAGAATTCTTCTTCCTTTAAGCCTGGGGGTGGAATTTCTGGTGTGCATCCTGTGGCTCCAGAGCAATATGGTGGGAGGTGATGGGAGAGGGGATTCTCCCAGCTGCCTTCTGGTTATGGCGATGCTCAATGTAATTTTCCTTCAACAGGGCTCCTGCTCAGACCACTGGGGTACTGGTCCTCCCTCTGCCTTGCACCAAGACCCTCTTCCCGCGCTGTGTCCTGGGTCCTGCTAAGCAGCCTCCTATCTGTCTTCAGAGTGACTCTTGGGATGCCTGGTTCTTCTAGCAGTTCTACCCTGTCTGCCAATCGCTGGCCCCTTGTAAGGTTGGAAGTCCTGAATCTAAGATGCAGCTCTGAATCCTGATGCCTTTGCCTACCCCTGTGGTGGTGATCGCTGCTGCTGTGTCCTCAGCCCCAGGCCAGAAACTTCCACGTTGTGTGTGTCTGAAGAACAGTGACTTCTAGTTGTTCTGCGGAAAGAGAACCTGACACATCCTACTAGGTCACCAACTTGACTGCCTCTCTCCTGCCATAAATACTCTTGTACAAGCTTTTGTGAAGACATATATTTTCATTTCTCCTGGGTTTATATGGTGGTCATATGCTTCGTATAATTAACATGAAGAATTGCCTGTTTTCCAACTCCATTAGCAATGTAGCAGAGTTCAAATTCTTCCATATCCTAATACTTGTTATTGTCTTTTTTTATTGCAGTCATCCTTGTGAAAGTAAAACGGTATGCCATTTGGTTTTGCAGACGAGTTTTAAGTGTATCTATATAGTCTTCCATGGCATATCAAGAGGCAAAGATTTGCCCTCTATGTAAACTTGAAGGAGCATATTTCATAAAAGTTGCTTAGGCCCAAAGCAAAAACAACAGCAGCATCCCAGTTCAGAGATCCCTTTTCAGCTGTCACTCACAAACTTCTCATTACACTTCAGGCTGCTTTGACTTACCAGCAGTCTCATCTCAGAATCTCTACCACAGACCATCACTGTGATGAACACATGGGCAGAAAACAGGTTGAAAGTGCAGAACACAAATAATGTACACTCATTTCTATTTCTATTGGGATTGTGTGTCAAGATGAAGAAGAGAATTAGAAATACACAATAAGACAACAGAGTTTATCAGTAACCTTGGCTCCCAAAAGATCTGTTTAGTTACCTCTGCTAACAAAAGCACGCAGCTTCCCTAAGCAGATGCAGATTATTCCAAGGTTAGCCATGCTGTCAGAAGTGGAGTGGAAGAATTCTATTCCCAGTAAAAACAGAGGTGATGAGTACACAGACTTATTTAGTAAGGAAAAAGGCTCAAAACAAGCTCAATTTCTGACTGACCAAATGACGTACAGTCTATTGAGCAAAGAAGCTCCAAATAAAATGGCATCTACAGCAGTACAAAAGTACTACTGAACCTAAAATTGTCGTCTCTCTGGTATAGGTCATTAAAATAAAATTAATGTTGTAGTTCCAGATGCATCCCTCTCTTCACATTTGCTTTGCTTCTTAAAGCATAATCTCTTCAGAAGTAAACTGTGCTTTTAAAATCAACATTATAAAACAATGGGATTCATAAATACTTTGATCTTTCTAACCTACGTCATCTTTACAGTAATCAATATATGGTTTTCTAAGGATATAAATATTCTATAAATACCTTGGTATTTGATCTCAGTGGTTTCACTTCATAGAAGGCTCATTTCCTTTAAATCTGCAGTGGCTTGCCAGGTCAATTATTTCTGATGTGATTACTGTTCTGAAGCCACATGTACCAAGCATGCAGAGGATCGCACTCAATTAAATACACAGAGGCAAAAAGCAAATCAGTCAACAATAAAACTTCAAGTGGAAAGTGACTACTCCAAATTAAAGTCCATGTGAAGTCCAAAAATGATCATTCCTTCCACTATTAGGGAATTTGTCAGAAAATACCTAAAGAATTTTAATTTCAGAACCTCTTTCATTTTTGAGTAATGAGGAAACTCTAAAATTTCTGCTCCATAGTAGATATAAATATATATTACTGAGTACTAAAGCAGTCAACTAAGAGTAAGCAATGCTGGTGAAATATAATTGTGGCATGTCTTGGTAGAGTGGTGGTTTGGTCAACTGCCCCTGGCTGAAGCCCAAGCCACATACACAGGAACAAGGTTTGCATCCAGGCCAGGAAGAATAATTAAGATGTACAACTAAATAAAAACAAATAAAATGTTTCTTTCTCCTCTCTCCTACTGATTGCCTGCCTTGTATGCCTACATTTCTACCTGCTCCTTTCCCTTAAAAAAAGTAATTGCCAACAGTTTAGACAAAGTTAACTAAATCATGTAATAATATTCTCTTCTATTAGAATAGAATTAAATAGAATTTAGAGTAGAGACATCACTGATGGGTGCTACAGATTTAGTCTGTTGAACTTCAGTGATATAAGTTCAAGAAACCATTATTTTTACAGCTTAAACAGTCCTTGATATTAAATGAAACAGTCTTTTTTAAAAATGTAAAAAAGGACAGGGATTTTCATACTGAAGCCATCTTAACAGAAAGAAGCAGTAAGTTGAAAGCATTATTTTCTCTGAGCAAAATAATTTTTTCTACAAGTTAAAGGAATTTATCAAAGTTACTTTACAGTAACAAGATTTTTATAATTAGAGCAGACTACCACAGATAATTTTGAAATTGCCAAGGAAATGGAACCCAACACTAAGTGGGAATAAGGAAGCAGTCTGTCTCTGTGCTACTTTCCCAATATCAATCAGAACCTGCAGGAACCTATGTGGGAAGGAAGAAAGGCATAGGCCTGGGTCAGTGTGAAATGTTTACAGTTGGATAGAAACACAATGAGTCACACAGACTGATACAAGAAAAAAGGTGAAGTGGAGGCCACAGCTAATTGTGAGAGTTAGCATCTGCCCTTCTAAAGAGATAGTAACTATTCTGGTCTAGTCAACTATTATGTTGAAATGTAGGTCAACTGTTCTCAGATATTTTTCAAGTTTTTAAGACATGTAAGGATGGATTATATAGAATCTCCTCATTTAAAAAAAACCTGGAAACCAACTGAAATTAAAGAGAGTATTTATACCCATGAAGACCAGATAAAATACATCTGTAGACAATTTGTAATCTGATTTATGTACTGAGAGGCTGGTGAGGAGAGAACCTAGTGGCACAAATAAAAGAATAAGATTTGAAGAAACCTGAGTAGAAAACAAGGCACCAAGAAAGCAACAAAAAGCTTTTTAAAAAGGAACTGTTATTGTTCTACTACAAAATTACCTCTGGGTAAAAGAATCTTCTTTGGAGTCTGAATTTCAGGCCATCTGAGAAGCTAAAGAAAATAGCTTTCATTGTCATATCCATTCACAGACAATTTTTAAAAGATTTGCAAAATAATTAAAGAGAAAAGGAGTAGGAATGGAAAAAGTTAAATTTCAAACTCAGTTTACAGCTAAGTCAACAAAAGTAAGAGAAGACAGACAGCACTATTTATTGAGCACTCAGGTATAGTAGAATTACCTTAGAAAAAAGGGGACTTAGGGGTGTGTTCTGGTGGCTCAAAGTTTAAGTCAACATGTGGAGTTACAGACTTGTAAAGTCCATGAACTCAAATTTGTGACCCGATCCTGGGGAGGGAGAGAGGAAGAGAGGGAAGGAGAGAGAGGGGGAGGGAAGGAGAGTGAGGGAGAGGGTGTGGGGGGGGAGAGGGAGAGAGGGAGAAAAAAATCGACTTCCTCCTCTCTCTCTTCCCGCTTTCATTCTTCTTTTTTAAAAAAGGTGGGGGGTAGTGGTGCAGAGATTTGGTTATCTCTTAGGGACGCAAAGGCCTATCTTTGGAGATCTCAAAATGTACTTTTGAAATGAATTACCATTTTAAAACTATGGTTAGGTGCCGCTTGGAAGAGCAGGGTTAGGTTAATCACCTCCAGAGGAAGAAGCCACAAACCCCTGGGTTTCAGTCCCAGGCCAGGGGAAGCACCCAGTGTGAACAACTTTAATATAAAACAAAGATGCTTTTTCCTTCTCAAAAAACGAACAAACAAAACACTAGGGTTAAGTTGCTGAAAGAGTCAAAATGTCGATTTATTTTTGAAGATCAAGTTGGTTTTTAATACTTGTATATTAACTTTCTCCATAAATATCTTGGAAAACTAGTAACACACAAAAAAAGCCCATGTGACACATTCTTGTGGCTGCACAAACGAGGGGTGATCATGCAGCTCCTTTCTGAGACGCTATTTGAGCTTACACACAAGAGTATGTTTAGGATCCTGCCTATACTAGTAGCTTATTACTAACAATGGATTATTTCTCTGAAACCTTTCAATGGTAAAACTGGATGGAAAATGCAAACTAGGGGTTACTAATACAGTTTTGAAGTACTTACCTATTAACTCAGACTCATAATTATCCTGTGTGCCTTCCTGGAAGACAAGACAGGGTGGCTTTATGATTGCAGAGCATACATTTAGAAAATGGTAGGCCCATTTGTATGCTAAGATCATGTCCTTCAAAGAGGAATGAAATATAGGATCTACCTTCTCTAAGGAGTTATTTGTGTTATACCAAGGCCAAGTGAAAGTTTCTTAGAAGTTCTCTATGCAGGGAAAGTTGAACTATAAAGAACTCAGTAATGTGCTTTTTGCTGTTGTTTATGCATTTACAGCACTGCTTCAAGATTCTACCACTGGTTATCGAGACAGCAGTATAAAGAAAGATGAAAAGGTGTGCTCAGGTGGACAGCAGTTAGGTCAACCACCTCCGAAGGAGAGCAGCTCACGTACCCCTGGGTGTAAGTCCTGGGTGAGGGGAAGGAAACAGCATGAACAACTGAAGAAAGATAAAAGTGAAATGTTTCTTCCTGCTTGCACCTTTCCTTTAAAAAAAAGAAAAAGCCTACCTTTCAATTAAATAAAGAATACTGTACCCCAAACACAAAAATTAACGCTCTCACACTATGCGTATCTGTTCTCTTTTTAATAACTACAATGGGTTTTGACCAAGGATAAGAAAAAAAAAACCTCACACGTAATCATTAGTCATACTAGCTAAAGATATTTTCCCAGACCAGGGCTAACAGATCTATTCTATTTTAATGGACAGGTAGTCTCTTATGAGAACTCTTTTTTAATTTTATATTTTCATTTGATGATAATCTAAAAAAGAGCAATAAATGAGTATTTGAAATCATCTAGATCAGAACTTTATAAATGTTTACAACAAAATTAAGGACTTAAAATGACAGAATGTGTTCGTACCAAGCAGAGGCCAAATGATATGATACCATATATATTTCAAAGGCTTTCCATAGTTCTAAAAAGAACAGGATTTTTTTTAACTTCAGCACTACATTTTGACATTTTGACCCAGGTCATTCTCTGCTGTAAGGAAGCCTTTCTTGCACTGCAGAATGGTTCCTGGGGCCTCCACCCACTAGATGCTAGTAGGTCTATCCTCCTGGTTGTGAAGACCAAAAACGTCTCCAGATATTGTCAAGTGTCTCCTGGGGAACAAAATCTCCTTAGAAAGAAAACTAATTACTGCAACAGATAAAAGTGATTCCAGTAGTGAGTCAATACAAGTGGCAAAGAAAAATAAACATGTCAAATTCCAACGAACCAGTTGTAAATTTATCCTATTCTCAAGCTGAGTAACAACATTATCATCCATCACAATGTTGCCAATGTGTATTTTACTAGTACTTATTTATTTGTACTGAGATTTAATTTTGTAAATGTTTTGCTTTGATAGAATTTTTTCCCTTTGGCACCTCCAAAGGCACAAGCCACATACCCCTGGGGTTTGAGTCCCCAGCCTGGGGGAAAAGAACCAGTGTGAAAAACTAAAAACAGAATAAAGATGTTTCTTCCTCCTCTTTCCCTGCCTGCCTGCCTATACCTTTCCTATAGGGAAAAAAAGATTTATTTTTCCCTTAAAAAGTAAGTTTATATTTTTCAAGCTTGAATTAAACTTCTGGTTTTTTTATTGTAACTTTACTCAAGAATCTTCTCATTACCTAAAAAAAAGTAATCTTTCTAAATGTCTTTTTGGTACCTAAAATTTCTTGGTAGTCTTAATTTATCACAGATAAGTCTCTGCAGTTGTATATTTTACTTTCATAGGCAATCTTAATTAAATAAATTCTCAAAAGCCAAAAAAATGGTGGATATGCATTTAGAATCTAAATGTTTTTGTTAATTATTGTTTATTCCGTACACAAAATAACCCCAGAGATTTTGAATTATATACAATGACAAACTGGAAAATTTACTAGATAAGCAAATTTGCTGTTGCATTCTTATTTCTTGACAGATGCATATATGCTCTTTAAATTTTGTTCTTCAAATCAAGTAGAGCTGACATTAAAACAATGTCCTAAGGTGTATACAAAGTTGAAAGAGTATCTTGAATACAACTCAATCAGTGAAAGAATTTTAAACTGGCTAGGTGTGGTTAAATGCAGAAGATATCATTGCAAAAAAAGTGTAATACCACAACCAATTTACAAACTATCCTTCTGCAAGTCCAAGGAAAACTTTGTCAAGGTTGCCTTCTACCTGTGTACTAAAATCTATGCTTGGTTCCAAGATGAAGCAAAAAAATCATTGGTCCACAGAACAGCTGAAGACAGTATTTCAACAATGTTCACCAATCTTACAAGTTTAAAAGATACAACTTTTATGTCCCCAAAGACCTAGCAAGTTCAAAGTCACCCAAATCACATGACTCAAAATTCTTAAATTAGTCATTATTCTTCTATAGATTGAAAGACTAATTTCCTCCTCCTAAAATTCCTCAAGAGAATCACTGCTGCCTTAACACAGTAACTAGTTAGCTATTAATTTTCTTATCTAAATGAATGGGAAAAAAGACTGCAAAGAAAGTATAAATCATTTTTCAGCAAGCTCTTCAACATGCAGTATCAGAGTTTTTGTTAAATTTTAGATAGCATCTAATTTTATTTTCCTTCTCAAGATTTATCTACTTTCCAAGATATACCAAAAAGCACCATGACTTGCTGACAGGAAACAGTAGCCAATAAAGTATGAACTCATAAATAGAAGATGAAAAGGACAGAGCCTGCAATTACTGTTCAAAGTTGACTATGGTCAGAAAGGGGAAGAAAAAGAAACAAACTTCTCAGTGATCCTGAATTGAATTACCAAATCAAACATATCACTCAAAGCCAAAAACCTTATCCAAGATTTACGAAGCTCACAATTCTTCACTCTATACAGAATCTTGGAAGAGGGAGAGATCTATGTCAGAGTTGCTGTCATTGAAAAAATCAAGTCAGTCAGATAACCTTAGACAAAGACTGGCAGATAAAAGAAACCATAGTTAACAATTTTGGGTGGGCACACTCACAAAATTCAAGTTATAACAATAAATCAAGTGTCTTTTTCTTTGACTCACCTGCTTATGTGCATGATCATAGGAATTGATATGGTTGTCGAATTCCTGATGTTTCTGATACTGTTTATCACAGAGCTCACAGTAAAAGTTGGCTCTGAGGTCTTCCAACGCTTTGGCAATTGCCTTTTCTTTGTCAACATAATCCTGTGAGAAACACAAAAAGCAAACATAAAATTAACTTGACAAATTTTAAGTGCAAGTTATAAAGAAGCAGTCTTACCTGAAGAGAGAAGAAAAGGGTTTTTCATGACACTTAACGGTAGCAGTAAAAGCTGGATGGAACACAAGTGGCAATTTGGTGGGATAATTGTGTGTAGTTGTACTAACAATTCTCCTTCAAGTAAACAAACTTTCAGAAAGAGATTAATTTTACTTTTACTTTTTTGCAGTATTGTGGGTTGGTTACTGTGGAATTCTCTACTCCTCCTGTTGGTGTAAAAACACCATTTTTATTGCTTTTGTAGGAATCATAGAAAGAAAAGGAAATCTCCGAGAGGGGCAACGGAAGAGAAAATAAAATAAAAGTCAACTGATGTGAAGCTGAAATTAGCTGTGAAGGACGGGCTCCATTAAGGACATGTGAGCTCGGGGTTTAAACGAGGTGGGGACGTCAACCTGAGATGCCTGTGAAGGGCAAGAACACAGAAGTGGGCTGGAGAGATCCCAGGATTTCTGGGTCCTGGCAGAGGGTTATCAGAACTATTCTCAAAGAACTTCCTCAATTTTGATGCTAAAAATTAATCTAGATTAAGATCAACAAAATGACTTACAATCAAGGATTACTACACACACAAAAATAAATTTATCACAAGTGAGTTACAGGAAACAAGCAATTGATTTAATTTAGGTCCCCAAAATCTCAGATATCTGAATAGTATACTACAGAATATAAACTACAAAGTATTTAAAATATAAAGTGGAATCACAAAAATAAACAGGCATTAAACACTATTAAAAATGAGATTTATACAGTTAAAAAAAACCTAGCTAAAAACTAAACAAAAAAAAATTCAACAACTACACAGGGGATGGATTTAAAAACAGACTAGGTATAACTCAAAAAAACATGCAGTAATGTGATAAAAATGTCCGGAAATTCCGTCATAGCAGAGGTACACAATATCATTAATCTTTAAAAATCACAGAACTGTATATTTTAAAAGGGTGAATTTATGGTATATGAATTATATCTCAAATAAAAACATGTAACAAACTAGAATATAGGCTGATATTACTTAGAATACAGTACAGAGCCATGGAAACAGATAACATGAAAAAGAAGTCAAGGGTCAAGGAGAAGCATGCCCTGTTAGAACAGTGGTTGGGTGATCACTTCCAAGGGAGCAGGCCACATGCCCCTGAGTTTGGGCCCCAGTCCAAGGAAAAGCAACCAGTATGAATAACTAAATAAAAATAAAATAAAAATGCTGCTTCTTCCTGCCTGTCTGTCTAATCGCCTTCATTTCTGCCTACAACTTATCTTCAAAAAAAAAAAAGTCAAGGAGAACAGAATACAAGTATTAATATGTATAACTGGATTTCCAGACAAAGAGGACAGAGGGCAAAGATGAAAGAAAAATAATTACAGATAGAATGGCTGAGAAATTTTCCAAATTGATGAAAGATAAAACTCAACAGATACATGAAGTATAAAGTGAAACTAAAAGGGACCAAAAACAATGAAATCATAAAACTATCCAGGAAAAAATGAAAGGTCATCCACACTAAATTCAAAAGCAACAACAGAAGATAGAAAATAGTGTGCTAAGTGAAAAATACATTTTTTTCACTTGTATAACAATTGAAAATAATTTCAGAACAACAAAATGAAGTCATTTTCATATAAAAGGAGCGTTTACTACTAACAGATTTATTAAAAAGGATCTTCCTGGTACACCCTGGTGGAATAGTGGTTAACTGCTTCTGAAGAAGCAAGGTCACATACCCCTGGATTCGAGTCCCAGGTAGGGGTGAGGTGGGGGACAACCAGTGTGAACAACTAAATGAAAATAAAGCAAAATGCTTCTTCCTCCTCTCTTTCTGCCTATGCCTTTCCTTTAAAAAAAATCATTAAAAATTTTAAATAAATAACAATTCAAAACTTTTCAGCATTCTTTGGTGGCTCAGATGTTAAGCTTGTGCCTGGGTTCACAGTACAGAACCAGGGGGACCAACTAAAATGAACAACTAAATAAACTGTTTGTTCCTCCTATCTCTTCCTGCCTGGCTGCCTTCATTCCGCAAATTTTTTCCCCCAACAACATGGATGAATATAACAGATAAGCTAAGAAATATAAGACAGAGAAAGACACACACCATGATTTCACTCCTATGTGAAAGACTAAAACGAAGAATAAAGTGAAAAAATAAAAACTCCTACACTATCACAACAAAATAGTGGTTACTGAAAAAGAACAGAGCAGGGTGAATAGGTAAATCAGATAAAAGGGCTCAATTGTACAGTAAAGGATAAAACTAGCCTTCTGGTAGTGAATATAATTAAATCATATACAGATGTATTACAATGCCATACAGTTGAAACTTTCATGATATTATAAACCAGTTACTTCAATAGTTAGTTTTTCCCCCCTATAGCAACGTAAAACCTAACCCAACTGCATTCTAAAAGGCACATTCAAAACAAAATGAGTCAGAAAAACTAAACATAAAAAGACAAAGGTAACTAGGCAGTATATATATATAAAATGAGAAGAGTTAAGGTGTTATTTTTAGTCAAGGCAGAATTTATACATAAAGCTTTAAAAAAAGGTATCTAGAGGTTTTATATATAGGCAAACAGGCAGGAAGAGGAAGAAGTATTTTATTTAGTTGTTCATCTTGTTGGTTCCCCCAATCCCAGGACGAGAACCCAAGTCCTTGGGATGCATGTGGACTGTACTCAATTAGAGGAGACAGACCTAACTGCTACTCTATCAGGGCCTCTCTAGAAGTTTAATATCTGTCATAATATAGCACCAACATTCAGAAAACAGAACTAAGAAGCAATTCAAGGAAAACAAGTGAGCATAACTAAAGTTAAAAGACCTCAAATCACCTTATTTCATGACAGGTGACAGAAATAAAAATAAATAAGGATATCAAATACTACATATTAATAGGTATGTGTCTAAAAACAGGGCATATACCTTTTTAAAAAGTACTCATAACATTTACTAATAACACCGTATTAGGCTACAGAGTATACATAATAAGCAAAACATATGAAAACAGTATAATAAACCCAGGAATTAACAAACTTTTGAAAGATCTTTCTACAAATCTAAAACTGTACAATTTCTAGGGGGAAAAAAAACAGCTAACATTATATATCAATTTATCCAGACCACAGTGAAAACAATGGTCAGGAAAAACACAATACTTATACATACATCCCAGGAAATATGTAATTCAATTTACATGAATTTCAAAAACATGTAAAACTAACCTATACACTTTTAGGCATATAAAACCATTTTGAAAAGCAAGGAAAATAAAAGAGGTGATAACACTTTCTGGCTCATTCTATGAGGCCAGTATTATCCTAATAAAGGTAACACAAAGAAACTACAAGAATATCTTTATGAATACAAAAATTCTCAACAAACGCTAGCCAACGGGCACGCCCTGGTGATGTGGTAGATAAGGCCTCTGGATGTAGTTCACATATATCCCAAAGACCCAGGTTCAAGACTCAGGGCGGGATGGGACTGGGGTGGGGAGCAACTACCAGGATGAACAACTGAAAAAGTAAAATGCTTCCTCCTCCGGTCTCTTCCTGCCTGCCTATTTGTCTCCAATCCTGCCTGTACCTTTCCTTAAAAAAAAAAAAAAAGCTGACAAACTGAATCTAACAGCATATTAAAGAGGGGAGATACCATGATTCTGACCAAGTAGGACTTATCCCGCGAACACAAAGTTAGTTCAACATATAAAAATGAATCAAAGCAACACACCATATTAATAGAATTCTCACAATTTTATCTCAATAGATATAAAAGACATTTGATAAAATTCTAATAGATTTTCATGATAAATTCAACAACTAGGAACAGATGGGAACTTTCTCAATCTTCAATCTGATAAGGGAATCTAAAAAAAGAAAGAAAAAAAAAACCCCAGCTAACATCATACTTAATGGTTAAACACAGAAAGTTTGCCCCATCAAGATGAGAAAGAAGAATGTCTGCTCCCTGCACGACTCAACACTTTACTGGAAGTTCTAAGCAAGCCAATTAGACACAGAAAATTAAAAAGTAAATAAAAGGAATCAAATGGGAAAAGAGAAACTATCTTCATAAACAGATGCTATATTAATTGTAATATATATATAAAGAATTCACATAAAAGACTGGAGCTAATAAAATGAGTTTAATTAGTAAAGCTCTAAGATATACATGATCAAAATACAAAAATCACAATAGGATATCAAATAAAGTTTAAATTTAGAGAAAGTATAAAACATTATTGAAATTTTTAAAAATATCTAAAGAAATGTATAAACATTCTATGATTACAAGTAACATTACTCAACTGGATCTATAGGGTCAACATAATCCAATCCAGAATCCCAGCTGATTTTATAAAATTTTAATATTTACTAAGGTAACTGCTTTACAAAATAATACAAACTCATAATATAAACCCATTCCTCAGACACATGACAGCACACCCTGCCTACCATCAAAATACTGAAAGTTCTTCACCACTGTCTACTCCCCGCCACTTGCCCTACCCTCTACCCTGTTCCCTACTAGTAATCTCAGTTCTATTTCTATTGTTAAAGTCCAAGGTTTGGCTTTTGTTTAGACTGTTTCCTTGCTTTGCTTTTTTTTTTTTTTTTTTTTTAAGGAAAGGCGCAGGTAGGAAGGAAATTGAGTAGGCAGGTAGGCAGGGAAAGAGGAGGAGGAAGCTGCATGTATTTATTTAGTTCACACTGGTTGCTCCCCACCCACCCCGCACCTTCCCCTGCCCAGGACTTGAACCCAGGACTATGTGGCTTGCTCCTCCAGAGGCTGCATAATTACTGCTCCACAGGCCGTGCCTGCTTTCTCTTTATATCCACACGAGTGAGACCATTCAGTGTTTTGCTTCTTCTGACTTATTTCACTAGCTTATTCCACTCTAGTTCCATTCTCATTGTCGCAAATGACAGGATTTCATCTTTTCTAAGGACAGTATTACTCCATTGTGTGTGTGTGTGTGTGTGTCACAACTATTCATTCATCTGACTATGGGCACACAGATGATTTCCAATTCTTGGCTGTTTGAAATAATGCTGCAATAAACACGGGGGTGCAGATATCTCTTCGAATTAGTGTTCTTGTCCTTTTGGTAAATACCCAGAAGTGGTATGATGGGATCATATGGGATTTCTATTTTTAGTATTTTGAGCAATCTCCGAATTCTGTAAGGGCTACACCAATTTGCACTCCTACCAATAATGCAAAAGTGTTTCCTTTTCTCTGCATCCTCACCAACATGTCTTGCTTCCAGACTTTTGAACAGCCAATCTCACAGATGTATGGAGATATCTTAATGTTGTTTTTTGATTTATATTTCCCTAATAACAAATGAGGAAGAACAGCTTTTGGTATGTCTGTTGGCCACATGTATGTCTTCTGTGGAGATGTGTCTATTCCATTCTTCTGCCCATTTTTTATGAGACTCTTTTTCTGTTGTTGAGTTTTGAGGGTTTTGTTGATGTATTTTGTATATTGGACTCGGTTTGCTTATGTTTTGTTGAGGATTTTTGTATCTATGTTCATTAAAGGTAATATAGTCTATACTTTCCTTCCTTGGTGACACCTTTTATCAGCTTTGGGTATTAGTGTTAATATTAGCCTCATAGAAAGTATATGGAGGCATTTGAGAAGAACAGGTATTAATTCTTCTCTGAAGATTCGGTAAAACTCCTTGGGTAAAGCTGTCTAGTCTGGGCTTTTATTTTGGGGAAAGACTTTTTATTAGTTCTTCAATTTCCTTGTTTGTAATAGTTTTGTTCAGGTTTTCCATTTCTTCCTGATTCAGTCTTGGTAAGCTGTATGTCACTAAAAATCTCATGACCTTGAGGCTGCCCAATTTATTGGCATCAAGTTGTTCTTGGTAGACTCAAGATATTTTGCTTTTCTGTGGTAATTGTAACTTATTCCCTTTCATTTCTGATTCTAGTTATGAGTTTTTTCTTTTTCTTAATCAGTTCAGTTGAAGGTATGTTAATTTTTTCAAAGAACCAGCTTTGGTTTCACTAATCTTCTAAACTGTCTTTGATTTCTAGTTCATTTATTCCTGCCTGAATTTTTTTTTTAAAGGAAAGTTACAGGCAGGAATGAGGGAAGAGTAGGCAAGCAGGTAGGAAGAGAGGAAGAACTGCTTTATTTTTATGTAGTTCTTCACAATGGTTGTTTTCCCCCAACCTCAGGTCTTAAAGCCAGGACCTTGAGATGTGTATGGGACTGTTCCCAGGTGTACTAGACCACGAGGTCACCAGAGTGCATGTCAAATTTGTATTGTTTCCTTTCTTCTACTGAATTTGGCTTCAATTGTTCTTCTTTTTCTAGTTGCTTTAGATGCAGGGTTAGATTGTTTATTTGCAATTTTTCTTGTTTCTTGAGATAGGCCTGAAGAATCGCAATAAACTTCCCTTTTAATACTGCTTTTGCTGCA
This sequence comes from Solenodon paradoxus, assembly GCA_004363575.1. Classification (NCBI taxonomy): domain Eukaryota; kingdom Metazoa; phylum Chordata; class Mammalia; order Eulipotyphla; family Solenodontidae; genus Solenodon; species Solenodon paradoxus. The sequence continues at coordinate 68,056 of RJWH01002448.1, read as the reverse complement.
TCCCATAAGTTTTGGGAGCTTGTGCCTTCATTCTCATTTGTCTCCAAGTACTTTTTAAATTCTCCTTTGATTTTCTACTTCATCCAAGAGGTACTCAGAATCACACTGTCTAGTCTCCAAATATTTTGGAATCTTCCAGCTTTCCTTTAGTGGTTGATTTCTAGTTCTAAGCCACTGTGATAACAGAAGATGCTTGCTATAATTTCTATCTTTTAGATTTGTTGAGATATGCTTTGTTTCCCAACATAGTCTATCCTTGAGAATGTCCTGTTCACGCTCGAGAAGAATATGAGCTCTGTAGCTGTTGGATGATGAAGTGTTTGGTGTACGTCTCATTTTGTTCAGTTTTCTAGGTGTGGCTGCAGACAGTCCCTTTGTCTTCCTCAGATGATTTGATTTGACGATGCTGTAACTGGAATCTCTTCACTTTTCTTTGCTTTTCTCCTACAGACATTTTGAAGTTACCATTGTTTTTACCTAAAAGTATAAAAGTTTCTTTCCTTTTAAGATAAGGTAGTTAGGAATAAAGACAACTAGGCAGGCTGGCAGAAAGAGTGAAATAAGCATTTTATTTATTTTTATTTACATCTAGGTGTTCTTCTCAGTCTGCAGTACAAACCCTGGTCCTTGGGGATGTATGTAGATTGTGCTTTGGCTGGCGGCAGTGGGATAAAGAACTGCACTACCGGGGTGTGCCATGCGTTTCTATGCTTATATCCTGTTTTTACTTGAAAGCAGGTCAGTCTCGAGCTCATTCTGACCAACCACATATCTACTCTCCTCCTTTCACTTTTTATATTTTGATGGCTTGCTGCTTTTAAGTAGAATTTCTTTACATTTTGCAGGCCTTTTTCTTATTTTTTGTAAAGGTTTTGATTTTGTGGTGACTTCCCTTACATTTTGCTTATCTGAAAAGCTTTTTATCATTCCTTAAACTCTTAAGTAATAATCTAGCAGGGTAGAGTATCCTTGGGTGGAAATTCTTTTCTTGCAGCATTTTGAGTAAATCATGCCATTCCCTTCTGGTCTGAAGTTTCAGCTGAGAATTCTGCTTACAGTCTTACTGAGGTTCATTTATATGTCATCATTTTTCTCTAGCTGCTTTTAAGATTCTCTCTTTACCCTGTATTTTTGACATTTTAATGACGTGTCTTAGTGTAGGTCTGTTTCGGTTTCTTGTATGGAACTCTGAGCTTCCTGGATCTGGAGGTCTGCTTCCTTTCTCAGGTTAGGGCAATTATCAGTTATTGTTTATTCAAATAGTTTCTTCCCCCTTTTCTCTTTCCTCTCCTTCTGGGAACTCTATGACTCGAATGTAATTCGTCTTTATGATATCCCATAGATCATCCATGGTGTCTTTATTTCTGTTACTTCTTTTTCTCTCTTTGCTGGTCTGCTTGAGTGCATTCCACTGCCCTATCTTTTAGGCTCACCGATTCTACTGGAAGTTTTTTCCATTCTATTCTTGAGCCCCTCTACTGTATTCTTTAGATCCTTGAATTTTGTTGTGAGCTGCTTCATATCTTCTCTCTGATGTAGTCTTTTGTTCACTGCTTTCCTGATTTTAGTAAATATGATTATCACTGTGCTTTAAAATCTTCATGAGGTAGTTTGCTTAAGTCTGTTGTATTCAGATTTCCCCTTGGGGTTTTATTTAGAGCCATCATTTCTCACATATTGCTCTGTCTCTTCAATCACAGTTAGGCAGTCTGTGTCTATTTCTATGCATTAGGATTCCCTGATGTAAAGGCCTTGTGTTAGGGTATCAAATTGCACAGAACAGACCTGAATCTTGGTTTGAACACTGGAAATTTAGTTGTGTGACATCAACACTGTTGACATTGGATTTGCTGAAGCTCTAAGAGTCCTGAGAGTTCAACACACAGGGTTGGTAGTTGGCATAGGGGATACAGAGATTTCTCAGAGTCACAGGTCTGAACAATGAATCCCACAGAGACCCAAGTCTTATGGGTCCACAGCCAGCAAGCAGGCCACAGATTCAGCACAACCCGCAGAACGGAGACAGCTGTTGTTGTTGTTAGACCCTCTCTTCTCAAGTCTCTCAGTTTGCCAGATAAGCTGCAGTCCCAGCAGGGGGTGAAATTTCAGGAGGGTCCACAGCACAAGTGTGTTTATGGCAGAAAAGGTGGGTTTTCACCTCTATTGAACTTGCCTGTAATGTCTCCTTTTGGGAGTTATGATTCCCTTTACTGGGGTGCTAGTTCTCTTTCCACCCCGTTCATCACTGCCAGAGAAAGTTCTTTAACTCTGGAGACATGCTGATTTCAGCCAACTCTTCTCACAGCAACGAGTCTCAGAATAGAGAGATGTAGTATCAAGAAAGATGGGCCTCTCCTACCTTTTATGCAGGTGCATGTCCCCTCACTCTGTAGTGAGGCTGGTCCTGTTTCTTTTCACAAACTGTGGTAGCCAAATAGAAGTTTTCTTGGTTGTTCTGTGGGGAGGGAGTCTGAGATCTTAATAATCTGTCATCTTGAACTGGAACTGCCTTTCTTTATTACTAAAAGTCTTTGACTTTGTGCTGAGTGATCCTTGGGTCTTGAGAATTTTTCCAGTAAAAGAATCCGGTCAGAAGGAGGATGAAGTGACAGTAGAAAGTACTGGGGGTTATGTTTAGGGTGGAGCATACTGGGGAAAATACAGGGAAAAGCTCAGTTGACTTTATAGAAGTCAATAAGGTGATTTCAAAATTCATACAGAATTGCTAGAGACCAAAAACAACCAAACAATCCAGAGAAATAAAAAAGTAGGAGGGCTCACTCTATGCAATTGCAAAACTTATAACAAAGCAACTGCAATCAAGATAGTATAATACTGGCATGAGAATATACACACGCACACAAACATACATACACATATCACACGCATAATTGGAATGGATTTAGAGAAATAAACTCATATATCTATGATCAATTAATTTTGGCTGCGGTAGGAAAAGAACAATCTTCCCCAAAGAGTACTAGGACAACTGGGTAGTCACAAGCGAAAGAATAAATTTGGAGCCTTATCAAACGAGACATAGAAATATTAATTCAAAACAGATTAAGACCTAAGTTAAAACTATAAAACTCTTGGAAAGCAACATAAGTATAAATTTTCATGGCCTTGTAGTAAGGCAAGGGTTTTGGCTTTTGTTAGGGAAAAATTTTTTAATTATATAAATAAGAACGCCCACATCAAAGATTCACTAAAAACAAAGTTAAAAACAAGAAAGTGAAATACAAATACTTGAAATCATATCATAATGAAACAGGTTAATTTCTCTATATAATGAAAACAGTAAAAATAACAATGGTACAATGGAAAGACAGAACAGTAATTGTTTATAGAGAAGTAGGTGTGCCCTGGTGGAATAGCAGTTCGGTCAATCGCCTTGGCTGGCACAGTCCACATACATCCCAAAGACCCAGGTTCAGGGGGAACAACAGAGATGTACAACTAAATAAAAATAAAAGTGTTCTCCTTTCTCATTTTGCTTGCCTGCCTCTGCTTGCCTTCATTCCTGCCTCATGAACCTTTCCTTAAAAAAAAAAAAAGTAAAATAACTATGTAACATAAGACATGCAACTTTGTTCTTATTAAAATAAACAAACATGAAAATTTAAATAATATACCATTTCACTTCTCTGGTGGCAAAGGCCAAGATGTTTGTTAACAAATTGTGTTAATGGAAATTGTAGGAAAAGAGGTCCTTTCATTTATTAAAGTAAGGAAATAAAAACTGTTACTAACACTGAAGGTCAAGTTGTCACAATCAAAACCTCAAGTTTTAAAAGACTTGTATTGCAGCACTTCCACTTTTAGGAATTTTATATGCTATTCACCACACATTAGTAAAATTGTAATGGCTTAACTATTAATTTAAGCATTGTACTGAAGCAGCAAAAATCTAAAAAATATTCTGCATGTCTATACATGATAAAGATTATCCTTAGACTAACACACTGACAGATTATTAGACAAAAATAGTAAGGTGCTAAACAATACTCCTATATGCTCATGTCTACACGTAGTATGGTAATAACTATGCACAAGGATGTTGGTATATGTCATTCATTTGCTTGATGTGAACAGATCATCTCTGGAAATGCGTGTTATTAGGGTCTAGGTAGACGGGAGATACGGGTGCACCTTTTCTATTTTTAACAAATTTGTGAATTATTTTTAAGATGTGTATCATATAAAAATACAAACTCAAATTTGACTTCTTGTCAGTTATATTTTTGCAAATATTTATTGTATGGCTGAAATTTGCTAAGAGTACATTTTTAGCCTTCGCACCACACAAAACATGGTAAAAATCTAAGGTGAAAGACGTGTTAATTAAGATGCTTGTGGTCATGGTTGTTAATTAAATTGGTTTTCTAGCTTTAGTAGTTCTTTCCCCCCACAAAGGTTTGAGCATGTTTACTGATCAGAAAAGAATATGTAAAGAGTATGGTTGTCTATATAGGAAAAAGGTTTAAAGTCCTTGATAAGACAGAGAGGAACAGGATTCAGAATTCAGATGTAGGTAGGAATCATTATTTGACAGATGGTGAAAAGAGAGGAATATTTAGGGACAGGAGTAAGGATCTCAAATTTGATGGCAGATATTATATACTGATAGATAAAGACACTCCCCTCTGACGGTTCAAAATCTCTTAAGTTTTCTGCTAGGAATAAAAGAGGCTAGAGGAAGGACAAGGATTGCTGAAGGAAGATGAGGGTCAAGAACTAATGTTTAAGAAAAATAGCTGGGGAAATCTAAGTGGGAGATGACATATTAAAGGATGATGTGACAGTTTAGAAGACTCCTGAGTTGGCACAGTCCCACACTGTACAACAGAAAGAGGTAGACAGAAGAATGCAAGTATTTACATTGACTGGGGATTCTGGTGAACAGGATTAAGAAGAAGTTGCTATCAAAGTACTGAGAGAAGTACAGTATCAACTGGGGGCACACCCTGTGGCTCAGACAGTTGAGACGCTGGCAAAGAGATCATATAAAGCCCAAGGACATATATTCACAATGCAGGCTTGAGGTGAAAAACCAAAATAAATAAAGCTGCTTCTACCTTCTCTCCCTTCATTCCTCTTTAAACAAAACAAAAAAATCAGTTTGTGTTGCTCAAGAGAAATAGTAGAAATCCAGGCAATATTAACGTTTAAAATTCAGTGCAAATAAAGTTTTCAGGTCTTGTTATAACAGGACCCAAGGTACTATCAAAGTCACTTAGGAACTGTCCCAAAAGCACTCCCTCTAAAATTCAGGATACAAGAAACTTCTAGAGAGGATGAGATGATCATCCAAAATGCATACCAGGCACACTCTAGCGGCTCAGGTGGCTTAAGGTGCAGACCATTTAAAAGCCCATGGACCCAGGTTTAAGATCTGGGGCTGGGGGTTGGGGCAGTGGCGGGTGGGGTGCAAAACACAAAAGGGGACAAACCACTCTGAGAAAGTCATGAGAAGCAACAAAGTATAAAAACACATATAGATAAGGCAAAGTGGAAAAATAATCAGATATTTAAAACTCAAAAAAAGACACTGATTGCAGAAAGTTGTAATTTTTTTTTTTTTTTTTTTTTTTTAAGGAAAAGTACAGACAGGAATGAAGCAGCAGAGGCAGGCACACAGGAAGAGAGAGGAGCAAGAAGAACCTTATTTATTTTACTTTAGGTAGTTGTTTATTCTGCTTGCTGTCTCTGGCCCTGGGATGTGAACCCAGGCCACTGGGATGTATATGAACTGCACCAAACCTCTACTCCACCAGAGTGTGCCACTAAAGCTGTAATTAAGAGTCATTCATATGCAGTAAGACGATAAATGTTAATTGCAGAATATAGGTTGCATATATATGGCTATTCTTTCAATTTTTCTATACATATGACAATTTTCATAAAATATCAGGAAAAATGCTACTGAAATAAAAATAGTAATAAATTATGCATAGTTAGAAGAATCTTTTATATCTTCTAAAAGCTTTATGATAATTGCTTTTACATTTAAATCTTTAATCCATCTGTAATTGATTATTATATGATATAATGTAGGGGATCCATAGCTATAACTTCTCATATGAATAAGCAATTGTCTTGTAACCTGTTGAAAGTTCAATCTGCAATGCCATCTTTGTCTTATCAATGGTCAAATATGTAAAGATCTATGTCTAGGCTCTTTTTGCTGCTCCATTTTTCTATTCTTATGCCAATATCACAATGTCTTAATTACCAAATAAAAATAATTATAAATAGTAAGTTTGATAATTGATAGAGAAAGTCTTTCTATCTTACATTTTTAGATTGCTGTGCTATTCTTGACCCTGTACACTTCCATATGAATTTAGAATCAGTGAGTCAAATTCCATACAAAATCCTGTTGGGATTCTGACTAGACTGCAATGAAGAAACAGAAGAATTTGGGGAAAATAGATTATCAGTACAATAATGACTATACTAACTCATGAACAAATAATTAATACTCACTCTTTAGTCACTATTCTTTAATGACTCTTAATGTTTTACAATTTTTGCCATAAATCTCCCTCAACTAATTAGATCTGTTCCAAGGTGATTTATGTTAGCTATTATAAATGAAGACAATTTTAATAATCATTTTGTAACTCTTTGCTGTTGACATATACAAATACAAATTTAAATTTAAGGTTCTATATTTAACATCCTGATAAACTGTTATTGTGTAATTTATCTGTGTGTGTGTGTATAAAATCTCTATATACATAATCATACTTGCAAATATCTGCAAATAAAGTTTTGTTTCTTCCTTTTACCTCAGATCTATGGTTCTGCTTACATACCTGACTATGCTGCTTAGGACCTCTAGTATAATATTTGCAAGAAATTATAAAAGCAAGTATCCCTGTTATATCTCCACAGCTCAAAAAGAAAGCCTTCATGACGTATAATGTCTCCTACATGGCTTTTTGTGGACATTCAATGGGTTACTAAGTTGGACAAGATTTTTCATAATGATGACATTTTAATGTTAAATTTCATATAATGCTTTATTTTTTGTATCTATTGAGATGATAATATACCTTTTCTCCTTCAAGTTCTTAATTTGATTGATTATATAAATTGGTTTCTAACATTAAATCACTTTACATTCCTAGGATAACTTGGGTATGTGATATCCTAAACTGGTTCTGGTTTGTTCAAGTTTTAGTATTTGTATCTCTGTAATAAATCAGTGTGTCATATAATTATCCTTCTCATACTGTCCTTGCTAGGATTTTGCATCACGGTTATACTAGTTCCTTATTAAATGAGCTAGTAGTTTTCCTTCAGCTTCAATTCTCTGGTAGATAAGAAATTGCTGGTTAAATTGAAGCTATTTCTTTTATGAATTTTAATAGAACTTACTGGTAAAGTTATTTGTGCTCTATGGAAAGACTGTTTTTTTCCTATAGATTCAATTTCTATAGCTATATTAACAGACAGTCTACACAGAATTATTCATATTTTCTTTTTCTTTACTTTAGCAAGTGGACAAGTTTCAGACCTCTGTCCACTTAAACCTAGTATCTGCATTTTATGGCACAAAGTTAAAATATTTTAATCTTTTAATGTCTGCTGCATCTACAATGATGTCTTCTTTTCTCATTATATTGATTTTCTATGTTCTTTTCTTTTTTACTATTACAAATACATCAAAGAACTTTTGGTTTTGTTGTTTCTTTTCTGTTTCACTCATTTCTGTTTATATTATTTCTTTGCTTTTACATTTTTTAGCTTTATTTTGCTATTCTTTTTCTAAGTTCTGAGAGAAATGTTTGTTTCATTTTATTTCCTGACTTTCTTTTTTCCTAAGATTGGGCATAAAACATCATTGTGAAAGGCACAGTTTCTGGTCAGTCTGTTTATTTAATTAATTAATTTTATTTTTTAAAGGAAAGGTGCAGGAGTAATGACAGTGAATAGGCAGGCGGGCAGGAAAAGAGACGATGAAGGAGCAAGCACTTTATTTATTTAGTTATTCATCTTGGTTGTTCCCCGCCACCTGGGGTCTTGAACCAGGGACCTTGGAATATATGTGGACCACACCCAGTGAACTAAACTGCTAGGCTTACACTCTCAGCTGCCATTTTCTATAACTAGTCCATTAAAAAGGAAAATACTGGAGAGTTCTTAATTTGTTATTATTAAAACACTCCATCTCTTAAAAAAGAAAAGATTTATCAATAAGTATCAAGTCCTCAAAGGACTCTTAAATAACTTTTACTGTTACCACTGCCTACTGTGTCACAGGCACCATATTTTCAAACACAAATGCAATCTTTCCAACACTCTTATGAAATGGGTAACATCACTAGTTTTCACAGAGAAAATAAATGAACCTGAGATCTATGACTAATCATCCCAAATTAAAAATATGCTATAATCAGAGACCCTTCTCACTAAAAATGAACATCTTCTTCAGTGTGAGCACCCCCTACATGCAAGAATGGCTTCATTCAAGTACCTTGTATTTTTGTCTCAATTCTTCTGTGTCTTCTTTTTCCACTTCTAGGACACGGCGCCGTTCGGTAGCATCTTCAGCATAATCAAGCTTAACAAAATTAATATAATTAGCCTGAGTTCCTAAAGTACCCATTATGCAGCTACAATATGGTATGAAAATAGAAAACACTATATTTTGTTCAGCTACCTGTTACTTTATTGTCATCCCACAGAGAAAATAGTTTGTAATAGTTAATTAATCCTTCAATTTTGTTGGTTTCCAACAGGCACATTTGCTGATAACAGACTTTACTATTCAATGACAAATAAATTAGGGGTAAATGGAGAAAATATTTTAGGCACTGAAAAAGCAGGTTATTAGAAATGACATATGTACACAGCTCTACAGGGGCAAATATTCTATCACAGCAAATATTTTAAGAGTTGAGCAACACTGCCTACTGAAATGAACACCAGGGTCTGGTATTAAGTCTGGCATTTATTTACCACCTACCTGCCTCAAAGGCAACACTAAATAAGGAACTAAAATGTATTTTCAATTTTCCAGAGACAAATATTAAATTACTTTCTATGAACGCAAACATTCTTACATTAGCACCTGAATTTGGAATTAACATCAATTTTAAATATCCCATAAAACTGAGCCAATAAGATCAATTTACCTCCATTTCCATGCGGCCCATGCCCATGACATCATACTTGACAACAATTGGAATGGGATCAGTTCTTCCTGAAACACCAACACATAAAATCAAGGTAAGATGCAAAGCTAAGCCAACAGCTCACTTTACACATTGGGTTTGGGTGGTTAGAGATCTTGCCTTGGAGTGCAGAGACCAGAAAGCTACAGTGAACCAAACACAAGCCATTCTCACAGCTTACAACCAAACCTACCTCTCCCACTTTACACCAAACTAACTTAGATGACCTTTCAGATGGAGGTAATCCCAGATTATTATGGCAAAATCAAAGCAATAAATAATGCAAAGTATTCTAAAAAATGGCACCAGAAGATTTAAAATTAACTTCAGAAATTTATCTTTAAAAAGACTCCCAAATAACTTTCTATCAAGAATCACTTCCGTTTTACTGTCTATGGTCATCCTCCCACACCTTAAAAACTGGTAAACATTTCTCAATTGAACATGTTATATGAAAAAGCAGTTTCAAGCAATGCAGAAAAACTAACTGCAACTCAGTATGTTTAACACTTGTTTTCAAAATGTTCTTTAGAATTAAATGGAAAATTTTAAATAAAAATAACAATAACTTAACCTTAGGAACAGAGAATGGTTTTACTTATAAACTGGTGCCCTGAGGTCCCATTTTCCAGAGTGGACTGAATGCTGGCTGTGGTCATCAGTAAGCTGTGAAAAGGACTAGTTGCGAAGAAAATTGACTTTAAACTAATTGATCTATGCTGGAGATTTTTTTTTAATGTATATTTAATCCACTCATAACCAGCCAAACAAAGCAAAATGGGGCAGACAAGCACTTTACTACCACAGCTGTTTTACATCACAACTTGCGCTGTTTATTGTGATGTAAGCCCACTGAAAAGAGGACTTACCTTATCCGTTGTACACCTTTAGTGAAAAAACACAATGTTTACTTCTCTCATCATTTCACTCGGGCTGGTGTAAACAATTGTTTTTTATTGTTGTTGTTGTTATACACACATATATATTATACCTTTGGGCTAAAAGTTGGATTTTGTCAGGCTAAATCTGAGGTGTTACAAAAACAAACAAACAAACAAAAATCCATGATCACAACTAGGTTTGATCTTGGAGGGAAAAAAAGAATGTTTTCAAAATGACCAGCAACCACTTGTATCTAGTTGCTCTGTATTTGTGGAATTACTTTTTTGTCTTTAAAAAAGTAATAGAAAACAAATTCAGAAGTTTAACTGCTTATCACCAATATCCCATTATTGTTTAAGCAATAAATAAAGAGATAATTAGAAATAATTATTATGAAAATGCTTATTAAGTATTAAGTAAAGAATATCTCATGCCAGAAAAAAAAAAGTTCTAAAGTACAGCCTCTCATTTAAATACTATAAAAGACTGCCAGTGAAGCAAAATGCATTACTACCTTATGCCCAATGGTATAATAAATAAGCAGTGACTGCAATCTTTAGCAAAAGGACCAAATTAAAGACAGGTTATAAAAATGACTTCCTGGGTGCAATATCACTTTCATAACGTCTCAATCAGGGATTTACTGGTAAAAACAAATGGTCCAATGAAAGAATTGAAAAGTGTCAAAGGAATTTACTTTTATCTTTTGGTATCTTTTTGGTCTGTCAGAATTTATTTTGTAAAAATCAAGAAAGTTTTGGCACAAATTCATTACCTCTGTAAACCCCTGTTTATAAACTCTGCATCAGTACTTTTGCCGTCTAAGGCAGTCAAAGTTTGTTTTAATTTATTTATAAATTGCAGTAGCAAGTGCTAGTGCCCATTACATTGTGGAGAAATCAAGTTTTTGACGGTATTAGAATTTAATGTTTTAACTGATTTTTTTGGCAGTTCTAAAACAAACAAATATATCCCTTCTTAACATTACCCTTTAATGAACAAGGATCAGACAAGTTGCATAAGGAAAGGAAAGGAAAATGAAAAAGACCAAGCAGAAGGATGAAGGCTACAACAGAGAAAGTAAGCCTAACATTGGTGCACTGATGACAAAAGGAGTAATTCAGTCTGAAAATAAAAAATTACCACTGCTAAGTTTACCATCACCACAACAAGTCCAGGATCATAATGCTGTAAAAAAGAAACACCATTTGTTAGGCAGAAACCATCAGGGTAGGAAACAGGCCTTCTAGCAGGCAGATGGGGTGGGGTAAAGTAACAATTGGGCTTTGTCCCTCCCCCAATTTCAGCTGTGACAGAGGAAGGACACTGTGTGCTACAGCAGTTGTTTTCACACTGGTCAGACCAGGGTGTGGTATTTTTGTGCTGCTACTTGAGAACATGAACAACCTCCTCATTAAGGAGACAGTGGGGAAAGTTTAAAGAACTGGCTCTAGCTTCCAATACCATCCAGGTAAATCAGTTGAATCAGAGCTCAAGGTGGAACTTTTCCTTAAAGAAAATCAAAGACAGATTAACTGAATCGTCACTGAGTCATTTGTTTCACGAAAAAAAACCCTAAGAGGATTAGGGGTATGGGAGGAAAGTCCTCAAGATCTTGCTAAAAAATATAACCAATAAAAGGATTAGAAAATAAATCTTAGATTTTCAGTGTTTAGAAAACTATTTGCATTCAAGTTGTTATGAATAAACTCTTAAAGTAGCATTCCTTAAAACTTTGTTTCCTTTTAATAAAATCTTACTAAACCCACCAATATCTTTCTTTCTGTACACAGTAAAGTCAAGCTTTGAAGGGGATCAGGAACAACAGAGAAAGGAGCATCAAAGGGGTGGTCACATTTACAATTAGTCTGCTTAGAAGAAACTCACAGAAAAGTCTGGCTTTTAAAACAATCTGAAGGTTATATTGCCTGGATCAAGTAGTAATTTGATGCTCCAGACTAAGGAAAGATCCCAATGGGGTCCCACCCTGGTGGAGTAGCAGCTGCATCAGCTGTCTCCAGAGCACAGTCCATGTACATCCCAAGAACCCGATTTTACACTCAGGGTCCGGGGAAACACAACCAATGTGAACAGCTAAAATAAATAAATAAATAAATAAAATGCTTCCTCCTCTTCTTTATTCCTGCCTGCCTGCCTTCATTCTCTCCTTCATCTCTCAGTGGGAAAAAAACAAAACAAAACAAAACAAAACGAACCTATTAAAAAAAATGCCACTGGAAAAAGACACTGAACAATCATATAAAGAGGATGCAGAATTAAAAACAAAAATCAAACAAAAAATAGACATAAAAATCACCTCAATTTATTCATACTTGTATGAATGACCAATGATAAACTGCTATACATATCTAAATAACAATTTACAATGATGACTTTTCAAAAGGCAGACTATAGCAACAGAACATGTACTATATGATAGTCTCAAGAAAACTCAATTTCATTTTAAAATAAACTGAACTAAGTCCCAATTTCCTACTTCTTGGTTTCTTTTAGAGGGGAAATATTTCTTAAAATCCACTAAAATAAAAACATTTTTTTTTTATCTCACTCCAAAGGAGGCATCTTCAACCAGAATACTAGATACTTTCCTAAAAAGAAACTTCTCCTCAAAGAACTATAGAAGCTATTACTATAATCTGGTCAACTGGAAAAGGCAAAGAAAACATAACAAAATCTAGAATGTGCCAATGTCAATGTATTCATGGATGGGGAAAAGAAAGGCTATATTCTAAATTAAACTAAAGTTTTAAAAGATGTTTTATTCACCAACTAGAACTGTACTCTCTGCATTTTAAAAGGGAGTTTTACCTCTACAAATATTCTAAAATGTTCATGTAAGAATCTCTCAGTAAAATACAAACATATTATGACTTGTAACTAAAGTGAGAATAAGGTCATACAGAAATATCCAGGCACACCCTGGCAGCCTACTGGCCTAGTACACCTGGGAGCAGTCCCATATACACCTCAAGTTTCTGGCTTCAAGACCCAGGGCTTGGGTAAGCTACAAATGTGAATAACTAAATAAAAAAATAATTGGAGTACTTCTTCCTCCTCTCTCTTCCTGCCTGCAACTTTTCTTTAAAAAAAAAAAGTGACTGCTTTAAAAAAAATCCTTGGACAACCTATACCTACTCTGTTTCTGAGAATAACCCTTCATGAATCAGTTTTGATTTTAAAGCAGTTAAAGATATACCAATTTACAAAAATAAACTGGACTACAGCAAGATACTTTTTTAAAGTGATATTATTTTTAAAGAGAGAAATTCTAGGAATAGAAACAATTGGGAAGAAAATATTTAAAGGACAACCATAGACTAGTAATCAGTCACCTCAGAGACAGAAGACATATGACTATGATGTCTCTATGGAAATAAGTTAGAAATAAAGAAAACTTCTGAAGTGATTAAAATACTGGTTGATAGTCAATAGATGTAAAAACACCATAATTTATCTTTGCTGCCTTTTACATAGTAAGATTCAGTGAACAAAAAAAATTTATTGAGTTGCTACTGTATATCAAGCACAATGAGAAGGCATTGGGCATATGGCATTGATTAAAAAAGGCCTAACCCCAAAATAAGCTTATTAATTTAAACTTCTGGCATGAGCTGGGAAGAAGATAGGACATTTGTTAAACCAATGCATACACGATTCAAAAGCTTAAAAATCTCTGACTTTATCACTTAAAGATGTTCAATTTTTTTTTAAAGAACTAGCCTAACCAAGCAGAAGTAAATACAAAAGCCCTCAAAAAAAAAAAAAAAAATCACAAGATCTACTTCCAAAAGACCATTAAATTGATAAAAGCCAAAAACCTAACCTGACATAGTTAAATCTATGCAACTCAAATACACACGTGAAAATCAAGAATAATTTTGAAAAATTAGGGCGGTGATTTTCTGATTTACAAAACTATTTGAAATAGGACTCCATAGTAAGCTAGGTTAGTGTTTAAATATAATTTCATTTATTAAAACTGATTACATACAACTTTCAGAAACACTTACTGAGTAAAAAAGGTACATCTATTTCCAAACCAAAGCTTCACTTTTGCAAATTTCTCCTGAAAATGACAGTCTTCTGTAGCATAAAAACAATAATTACTTTCAGTATCAAGTAGGTATTTCTTAGTAACTATAACATGATATATGCTACCTCTCATTACTTATTCCCTATAGTGTTTCTATGGGTTTTTTTAAAACTCCTTTGAAATAGAATTTAAACTTTCAGGTACTATATAAACTAACAATATTCCTGCCAAATCCTGTTTAGTAATCTATACAACAACCAGAATAATTTGACTTTCAAGTATCAGCATCTTCCAATGACAGAAGTTTAACTGTGACCTAAAGGAATCTCCATTTTTCCAAAGCATCACAGTTGGCTTTCTAGTATATGATAGCTCAATTTTAATTGTATAACCTAATATATTAATAAACAAGGACAGAGAAGAGGCAAAAGTGTCATACAATTAGAATGTTAGGCATAGGAATGACATGAGATACTCAAACCCTTAGGAGAGGTAATAAGGGAACTCACGAGGTGTTCTTAATTAAAAAACAAAACAAAACATCTAAATAATACTTTTACTTGAGATAAGATTGTTTTGATCAAAATTATATATGGTCCCATTGTAAATTGTCTCATGCTAACCATTAAGCTAAGATAAATTCATTTTTTAAATGGGAAAATTAATTACTAAATACAATTTCAAGGACAAATACTCCAAACCATGAGATTTAGAGGAATAGGGAAAATAGGTCCATAATTTAAAAAATTAGGACATATCCTGGTGGAGTAGCAGTTAGGTCTGCATCTCCCACCAATCACAGTCCACACAAATCCCACACTCCAAGGACTGCATCCTGGGACCAGGGGGGAGTTAGCTGAAATGAACAACTAAATAAAAATAAATGGAAATGTTTCTTTCTCCTCTCTCTTCCTGCCTACCTGATCGTCTTCATTCCTGTCTGCACCTTTCCTTTCCAAAAGGCAAAAATTCATAGTGGGTTTTAAACTTATTCAGGTATAAATATTTAATCACAGTGCTTTCTTCTTAATACCACAAGATACTGATGATTATTTAACTCTTTATCAAATAGAACATATGGTCAAACATGTTTCTATATCTCAAATAATATGCAACGTATTATAAAAATGTGAGCTTTGAATTACTGTTTTAGAGCCTGTTCAATTTGTTCTATCGTCATTCATTAGCAGTGAAAGAGAAGCAGTTTAAGAAGGTATATAGTCTTAATGGTCTCTCAAGGCTCACTTCAATTGTAAAGGTATGTATGTAGTAGCCAGTCCTATGTATTATATCCAATATTATATCCAGTATTATAACCCAATGCCTCCTTAGAGTTGTGTTCTCTTACCATTCAAGTTTCCCTAACTACAGAGAATTTTTTTACTACTCTAGGTTTACTCTAATCCAAAAAACCTTCCAAGCTTCATTTAAGCTGTTCCTCCTTTATTCTCCACAGTAACTTAATTCAATTTTGATTATTTTATTTTCTATATTTTTCTAGTTAGTACCTTAAAAAGCTGGGCTACAAAAAACTCAGTTCTCCAATGGGATCACTTCTAAATACTTGTGTAAATGACAACCAAAGCCTGAGCCCAAGTGGGTCCCCCTATAAAGTATATATATTATCCACACTTTCAGAACTGGCATGCAGACAAAAAAAGATAACGAATGAAGATATTTTGTAAAGCATAAATCACTATATAGGATATTCTTACTCTAGTCTTAAACACCAGTCTCCTTAAAGCTTCAGAAATTAAAAAAGTCAAACTTCTTTTCCTTTCCAAATGTGGTATTTTTGAAAATACCTTAAAATGAAATATACTCTTAAACAGAAGCAATGACAAATTATAAAGTTTTACATGCAATCTGGTGTTATCAAACAATTCTATCTACAAGTGGAGAAAATTATTATCTAGGCTCAATAATCAAATTATCCAAAAACCCTTTCTATACATCACTCCATTAATGAGTGACTACTGAGTTTGAAAAGGAATACTACACAAATATATCCAAGTCAAAAGGATAAACTTAAAGAAGCATAATTTTAGGAAGTCCTCCAAATTAAACACAGTACATTTCTTCTAAAAATAAATTTAGCCTAGCAAAACTGAATTCATGTTTATGATTCCATATGACTTAGAAGTCATTTTATTCTTTTAGTTCCTATTTATCAAATATTGGTTAACAAGTATTTTTATATTTTCAATTATTTCTACCTAATTAGATATTCTACTTACTAAGAAATCACTATCATTATATACCCTATAAAAGTTAATTGTGCATACCTGCTAGAGTAGCGGTTAGGTCCGCCTCCAGCCAAGAGAACAGTCCACATACATCCCAAGGACCCAGGTTTGCATCTGGGTCGGGGGTGGGGAGTGGTGGAAAAGACAACCAAGATGAACAAATAAGGCACGGCGTAATGGAGGAGCAGTTAGGTCAATCATCTCAGAAGGAGCATAAGACCAAAAATCGCTGGGTTCAAGTCCCAGGTCCGATGGGAAACAACCAGTGTGAACAATTAAATAAAAATAAAATAAATATGCTTCTTCCTCCTCTCCTTGCCAGCCTGCCTTCATTCCTGCCTGCTTCTTTCCTTTAAGAAAAAAAAAAAAAAAAGAATAAATAGTTTCCTCTTCCTCCCTTCTCTTCCTGACCGCTGCCCTCTTCTCCCTTCATCCCTGCCTGCACAAGAGAGAAAGAGAAAGAGAGAAAGAAAGAGAAAGGTTTTCTTTAACTCTACTTTCTTGCCAAAGAAACCAGTTTTTACATAAACTAGTTTCATTCTAATGATTAAAATAACCTGGAACAAAATGTCTAAATAAACAATAAGGTAGAAAATACTTTGAATCAGGTTAGGTATGATACTATTAAGAAAAACCAACAGCATACTAATACAGACCAAATAACAGTATTAGATTAGTAAAAGAAGCAATTGTCTACCTTACTTGCTATATCGTAGGTAATTTTCTTAGAAGCTTATTTTATACCTATGTTCCAAAACCAATTATTTAGGGAGCTTGATTAAAATATAATTTCCTAACCCCACCCAGACTTGCTGAATTGTGCTGGTTGGGCATCTATCTTTTTAACAAACATCCAAGGTGAGTCTGTTGCTCACTAGAGTTTGACAACCACGAGTCTAATGGAAATAGCACTGGAGCAAAGGTCAGAAGTCATATACTGTAAAAACAGCTCCGATCCGCAGCACTTTGACCATGGATAAACACTTTTCTCAATCTATAAAGAGCATTATCTCTCACTTTACATTCAGGAGAGGAAAATTAGATCGACTACAGGTATAAAACTTATATACCATCATGTTAATTCCCAGAACCCCCAAATCTTTGAAAAAAACAGGTATGGCATGCCCTGGCAGTTCAGCGGGTACGTTTGCTGCCTCCACCCTACACAAGTCACATACATTCCAAAGACCAAGCTTCCCATCCTGGGGCCAGAGGGGCGATCAAGATGAACAACTAAATTAAATACATAAAGGCTCTTTCTTTCTTCCTGCCTACCTACCTGCCTGCATGTCTTCATTTCTGCCTGCACCTTTCCTTTAAAAAAAAAAAAAAATATGTGTGTGTGTGTGTGTGTGTATACACACACATACATACACACACATAAAATAATTGAGGGTATAGCAAGGTCACTCTGCTTACTAACTGTAGAGTTCAAATTTAAATCCAGGTATTTTTCAAATGAGGTCACAAACTGGTGACTTGTGGATCAAATAAAGACCGTGCATATTTTTATGTATCCCAGATTATTTTACATTTCAACTCAATGTTTACTAATTCAATAATTTCACAAAAACATGAATTTGTTTTTCAAAATATTTCAGAAGCTCTGGTGACATCTGAGACTATATTCCTATTCCTACGTGGCAACAAAGAGTAGGAACTGAGCAGCAGTTCCTCCTGTCTAGACATGGCACAGAGCTCTACGCTACTTCCTACTGTCTTACACTCAGTGGGTTTCAGCTGTGTATGTTACCACCTGGCCTCAACAGGCATCTGAGTTTGCAAACCCTATTCTAAAGCCTATGTTCTCTGTTCCGTCCTTAGAGAGGCCACTGGATTTTCTCTAACTTTTATTTGGTAGCTATCTATTTCATAGGTTTTGGAAGACTGAGAGGGAAAAAAAGAAGTCAATTTAAAACTATAAACTATATTTTTATATGAAATACAATATTCTTTCTAAGTACACGATCCTATTTGGTAGTAACTTTCATTTATTGATTTAAAGGAATGGTGCGGGCAGGAATGAAGGAAAGCAGAAACAGGCAGGAAAGAGAGGAGGAAGCAGCACTTTATTTCATCTAGTTGTTCACCTTAGTTGCTCCCATGAGTCCCAGGATCTGAACCCAGGATCTTGGGATGTAGGTGGATTGCACTCAACTGCTACTCCATGGGCACACCAGTATTAACTTTTAATGAGTATTTCTTTTTAGCTTTTCTTCAATAAAATAATTTCTTATAAAACACATTTCTACCAGAGTTCGAGTGTCCATCATCACCACTACATGAACTCTTTCATTCTCTTGTTCCCTCCCCATTCCCACTCCTCCTTTGTATTCTTATCATGCTCGCATCTGGTCCTCAATTAAAATACCAGCGCTTCTTATGGAAACAGAATAGATTCCATGTATCTATTAACAAGTATAGCTGGGCAGACTGATATAGTTGTTTGTTTCCCGATTTTTACACTCTGACATTTCTCCTTTGTTAAATCATCCCAGAAATACATGCAAGTTCTGTTAAGGAGCTCAATTCTCTAAGCCCACATTACAACTTCATACTTAACAGTATCATACTATACTATACTATACTTGTTACTTTTGTCTCCCAAGAGACACTAGCCTCTGGAAGTCAGGGGTTTTATCTTATTCATCCTTGAACCCTTAACACAGTATATATCTGATACACTCTGAAGATTCAATAAATACATGCAGAATGAAAAGTCAACAGAGAACATGTAAATAATGGCAATTATTATCACTCAGGAGCTTACAGTCTAAAGAGGCTAAGATACATAAACAAATTATACAAGGTAGAATATTAAAAATGTCAGGAAAAATATATAAAATGTTTAAGAAAAAATGGAGGAAATTATAGTATAGGCAGAAGTTACAGCATTTTCTTTTTCCCTGGAGACTAATTACCAACCATTCCTAAAAATATGGCCAAAGTTCTTACCACTCAGTCTAAGAGTCTCGACTTCCTAGTGAATTTATACAAATTTATATAAATCATGACCATTTCAAATGCCCTAAGGAAAAGCATCATATTCAAAGTTACCTCCAATTTGGGGGAACAGAATAACTGTGTATTTCTTTGGTACTTGTATTTTTCATCACATAAACACTGAATACGTATTAAATCTGTGCCTAAATAATCAATTTCCACTGCCTTCTAGTTATGGTTTCCACACTGTTCCTGAAGACCTAGAATTCTGCTTCAACCTAAACTACTATTCCCCCTCCATTTTTGAAACTATATATTACGGCTTAGCATTAAAAATAAAAATCAAATCAAATCAGGGTGCGCCCTGGTGGCCTAATGGTTTGGCCTACTGTGGTGAAGTCCATACAGTATCTCCCAAGGTCTCTGGTTCAAGACCTAGGGCCAGGAAAAATAAACCAAGACAAACAAACAAACTAAAAAAAGCTTCTTCCTCCTCTCTCTTCCTGCTTGCCTCTCTGCTCACCTTCATTCCTGACTGCAATTTTCCTTTAAAAAAAAAAAAAAAAAAAAAAAAGGGTTATATCCAAGGACCCAGGGCTGGGGAAAGGGGAAACAAAGGCATGTTCTGCTTAAACAAACAAACAAACAAACAAACAAGTATGAATTTCACTGTGCTATGGCATTCTGTTTCAACTAACTCTATCTATGTATTGCCAAACGTAATTACCAACCATAATCTCCTGGTATATATAGGCAGCTCCTGTCTTTGATAATAAGTACTCCTCCCTGAAGACTTCTCTGAAGTATTCCATCGCCATTCCTTCTTCTAAGTTGTATAGTATTTATTCTTAAGGTTTTCTCAACCCTTATCTCCTCAAATAAATGGCAAACTCTACGACAGTAAGGACAGTCTCTTATAATGTCATGTATTCTCTTTATTATGGTCTCTTGAATACACTAAAGTATTCAATATACATGCACCGGATTCTATGGAATTCTTTACCATTAAGTGCCTCTTTTAAAGTCATCTACCTTGACAATGTCGAAACTGCTTCTGTAACTGATTCATTCTATTTTCATTTGAAAATTTTGTCACTTCTTTTCTGGTTATTTGCCATGAACTTAACGTGTATTTCAAGTCTTCTGACAAGTCCTTTTAAAATGTGATGATCTCTATACTGAGAAAAAGTCAGCTAAACAGTGTGAGTTCACTATTTTGCCTCCTCTCCCCAATCCCTCTCCCTTTCTATTCTAGCCTTAGAATCTAAAACTTATTACAGATTGTCAATTCTGACTAATTTTGTTTAATCATGTGTGATCTCTTGACTATACTAAATAAATTCTATTTAAAAGGTCAGAGACTCTCTAGAATCTGTATGTTACTATAATTATAATTAATAGATGAATTACTAAAATGATGCTCACATTTGGCAACTGTACAAGGATGGAAAGATTAACTTAATTAGCAGGTTAACAGAAGCCATTATAGCTACAAACTCCTTCAGTTAAACCAGTCTGTGCATTGCTAAATCTTTCAGGCCATCCATACCTTTGTGATTTTGGGGGGAGCTACACGTTTGCTGCCATTCCCCAACTCACTCTTATTTTATCAGTTTTTTCTGAGAAGAGAAAAGTATAAATGTGGAAGTCAGGTTTATGTTTCAATGGCAGAGGCATAACTGTATGACCTATTCACACATTTCTAAATTCATCAAATGAGCAAGTTAATATCTATTTTATTAAGTGAGAGATGCAAAAACATTTAGATTCTAGATCAATATTTGATATATAACACATGTGGGAATGTTATTTCCTTCTCCCAAAGGAAAACAAATATCAAAGGGAATCTTTGTAAAAGCAAAGATCCGGATAATGTATCTATGTCCCTACATTAAAGAAAAGCTATTTTTGCTTAAGAGAGTCAAAATATGAAAATTCCAATGTAACATCACACATTTCTATTTATTTCATTGTATTGAATTCTATTTTTCCTTTAGTCATAAAATATAGTATGAACACTGCTGAGGCTTAGCTAATGCAGGTTTCACCCAACTACTTTCACTATTTGCTCAGAGAAACTAGAGTGGGAAGGACATACACACAAAACCAAACAAATGCACCCAACTCTATTCTGCTTTGACTCTGGCTGTTCGAAGCCTTTTTCAAATTAATTCCCATTTATATTCTAAATTGTAATAGTTATATCAAATTTTAAAATATAGTAAAAATCAACTGTTTTCCTTCTTAAGAGTCTGCCTTTACAAAGATTTTTCTCTGCAGAGTTAAGTAAATACAAATATATGCATATAAGCATACGCACAGAATGTACCCTTTAGTTGTTTCATAATGGAATGCCTCAGTTCAGCTTTCTCAACACATTTTTCAGACAATGACTTTATGTTAGTAAAATGTTTGCTTCAAAGTAAAAATCTCTAATTCAACAGTTCTACAAGAAAGATACATGGTAAGTCTAGAGACACATTACATTAGTAACTAGCTGAACTTTGGGTAAACTGTCTAAGTAGAAGGATGGACATGTTACTACACAGAAATCAACTGATTATTAACCATATTAATTATTTGGTAATCAGGAAGAATAATTTAGGCATTTTATATACTAACTCTTTTTTTCAATTCATCAACAGACCAGCTTTGTTTTACTAAGTGGTTTGGAGTTGCAGTTGACATATAAATAGGTTTCCAAGTAGGGTAATAGACTATACAAATAAGGATTTTTCTTTTTAAAGGAAAGGTACAGGTAGTTAGGAACAAAGGCAAGTAAGCAGACAGGTACTGAGAGAGGAGGAAGAAGGACTTTTATGTTTTCAATTTAGTTGTACATCTTGGTTGCTCTCCCTGGCATGGGAAGCAAATCCCAGTCCTTGGGATGTATGTGGACTGTGTTTCAGCTGGAAGCAGTTGACCAAACCACCACCAGGGTACACCAGTAAAGACTTTCTTTTTAATCTCTCTTTAAAAAAAAAACAAACAAACAAAACTAAACTAAACTAAACCAAGCAGGGTAAGAAAGTCTAATTTTTCAGGAACAAACTACTAATTTTAAGTATTAGGTACATACCTTTATATGTATATCTGTACCTGTATAATTTAACTTGAATGGCAACTTATTCTAATATACACTGTTCTGCATCTTGTTTTTCTACTTAATGTATCTTAGAAATTTCTCCACATGTACTGAGTGCAGTTAAAGGACCTCGACATGTTAGGAGCTCCATGGTTTCACTTTACAGCACTTTAGTATCTATTTCTACAAATCTGAAATGTCATTAACTATAAAGTACATTACTTTATAAGGCACTAACAAATTAAAAAGCTGTCGGTTATAATTATTAATGTCATAAGATGCATGATTTTAAATTTATAAAAAAATGAAGAAAAAACTGTGTATGGCAGGCTGCGTCCTCATAGAGTAGCAGTTAGGTCAGCCACCTCCAAAGGAGTACAGTTCACATACATCCTAAGGAACCAGATTTTCATCCAGCCAATGTAAACAACTAAATAAACATAAAATGAAATTCTTCTTCTGCCTCTCTTGCCTACCTATCTACTCACCTTCATTCCTGGCTGAACCTTTCTTTAAAATAGTCTTAGAATCAATGAACTATGGTACTATTTCTAATTTGTTATCACAAATAGTGACAAAATAGTGAATAAATCAATCATACATTTGGTACATTTCAAGACCTAAGTTAAGGATAGATAATTCAAAACAGAATTGCCAAATCCAAGGATACATGCATTTTAATTTAAGTAATTAAAAGCAATCCAATTATTTTCCATAATGGTCTTATTAATTCATATTTTCATTGGTTAAAAGTACCCATGTTCCCAAAATCTGAAAAGGATTTTGTTTTTTTATTACTTTTTCTAATCTAAAATAGGAAATGATATTTCATTACAGTTTTAATATACATATCTTGGTGCACCCTCATGGAGTTGTGGTTTGGTCAACTGCCTCCAGGTAAAGCGCGGGCCACATACATCCCAAGGACCTGGGCTCTCATCCTAGCTGGGAGAACAATCAAAATGTACAAACTAAATAAAAATAAGTGAAGTGCTTCTTTTATATATATACATATACACGCATATGTATGTATATATGTATGTGTAAATATATAAAATCTATTTTTATATTTTCAATATATATATTTATATATATTTGGAGACGGAGAATATATTCATGTACTTGAGTCATTTGCATTACCTTTTTGAAAAGTATATTAATCATTTCACTTTTTATATTTAACTGTTTAAGTCTTTTACATACTGATAAATAGATCAGTCTATCCTTTGCCTAAATGAAATATTTCCCCAAGGTTCTTTTTTTTTTTAACTTTATGGTGAAATATAGCTAAATTTATCCTTTTTTCAGAATACATTATTAGTTTAGTAAATATTTGTTGGTTGTCAGTTACTGATTAAACCTTCCAGATGCGATGTATGAAACAGTATCAGACCCCACTCAATTTTTTCTCAGGGGCTGAGCTTTTGTTTGTGAACTCCCCCATGCACCACAAAAAAAAATAATCAGTCAAATTATCAAGTATCTCTTCTACAATATAACAAAGGAAGTTCAGGCACTACTAGGCTATGCCAAGTGTCTAAACATATTTCATAGCAAAATAAAGATTTTGCGCTACAGTCTATTCCATTTCAAAGCTACCAGAAGATTATAAAACAATTTCAGGAACCAAATTCAATTCAACTGACATAAAATACCACTGTCACTCACTGTTGCCTTATTCTAAATTAAACACATCTGCAGCCTCTATAATAAGTAATAGCACATAGTCTTTCTCATCAACAGGGTTTTTTTTGTATTGTATGCTTCAAATATAACTTGTGAATATACATTTCCTCCAGGTCTTTTGTTTTTTTAACACTAGCAATCATTTATCTGCTACACACAATAAAAGTTATTTTTGTTTTACTTATTTTTTAAGAGGAAGGAAGCAGGCAGGAATGAAGTCACGTAAGCAGGCAGAAGAAAAAGGAGGAAGCAGCAGTCATTCATACGTTCATTCATATTGGTTGTTCCTCCCGGCCCCAGGCTATGAACACCGGTTCTTAGGCTTTAGGTGGACTATGCCAGAGCTAAAGACTCGGACTTAATTCCTGAGCCACCAGGGTACGCCATGAAATATTTTTCTTTTTAACTCTTAAAATACTTTAACAAATATTAGGAAATGAAAGGTAAATAAGGAAATTCAAGTACATTAATAAACCGACCTTACAAAATCCAATTTTCTATCCTACCACTGATGATTTCACTCCAGACTTAGCATACCCTATTCTTCACTCTATCCAGCGATAAGACATTTGGACTGTAGCCCCAAGGACTGGGACTGCTTGTAAACACTCTGCATGGGTCAGGCATGCCCTGGAGACCGAACAATCCAGTGCCCCTGGGAGCAGTCCCACATATATCCCAAGTTTCAAGACCCAGGTCGGGTGGGAACAACCAATGTGAACTAAATAAAAGATAAAGAGCTTCTTTCAACTCTCTTCAGAAAAAAAAAACAAAATAAACAAAACAAAACAAAAACAACTCTGCAGGGGTCAGAACAACAACAACAAATCCTGAAGAGCTCAGGCTTAAGTTTTAGTGGACAGTTATGTATTGGAGACGTTAGACTCTTAAAATAAAAAGTGAAAGTTGACAGTACACTAGTAAATAAAATGAACTTAAAAAAGTCATGAGCTTAGAAATTACATGTAGTGACGACTCTTTGTAATACTAAGGAGGCATCAGAATTTTCATTAGAGCAAGAGGCCTTTCTTCAATGATTATTTTATAGCCAAGTTTTGTTACAATGAAAAAAATCTGTCAAGAATTACCTCAATATGCCATAAATGTGACTGTAGTCTAAGTCAAATCATTTGAAAAATAAAGAACATAAAAGAAACAAGCACAATGCCTGCACACTGTTGAATCTGAAACTAAAAAGCAAAGCACCACTTGCGAGACAAACTCATCCCTTAACACTGGCAAGAGAATAAGATTTTGCTTTTTTGAAAGGTAAAGACCATTACAGTCATCAGATAGACAAGCTGTGCTCACAAGGTGAAGTCACTGAAGACTACCCCACCACTGCAGTGCAGGCGCCTAGGGAGCAAGGGCTGAAAGGGGCGGGATGGGGGATGACTAATGAATTGTGTATTAAAAATTATTTGGATGGTCAATTTATGTTATGGGTTAACCATAATCACAAAGGACAATAACAACCAAAAACAAAAAACAAATTTTCCTTGCATTTTATAAATAATGGATTTACTAAATACTTATTACATGCCTGGTACTAGAGAGAGGGAGGTAAAATATGGGTAAAGCTTAATTCCTCTTTTTAAGGCGCTCAAATTTTAAAGAGAATCATAATTCTAAAGTATTTTTAGAATAAAATAATTTTCCATCACTCCAACATAGGTGAGTATCCATTTTTCTTTTTTTTAAAAAAGGGAAGATGTGGAAAGGAAAGATGCAGAAAGGAAAGAAGGTAAATAGGCAGGAGGCAAATAGGAAGAAAGAGGAGGAAGAAGCAATTTATTTATTTTATTCAGTTGTTCATCTTGGTTGTTCTTTTGGACCCCAGTCTCAAACCTGGGTCCTCAGGGTATATGCAGACTATGTCCGGTGACCACCAGGGTGC
Organism: Solenodon paradoxus; assembly: GCA_004363575.1. Classification (NCBI taxonomy): domain Eukaryota; kingdom Metazoa; phylum Chordata; class Mammalia; order Eulipotyphla; family Solenodontidae; genus Solenodon; species Solenodon paradoxus. Next base: position 42,078 of record RJWH01002448.1, on the reverse strand, counting down.
AGCAACCCCTTCTCCTTTCTTAAACTAACACTTTTTCTCTCCTCTGCAGGTTCCAGGTGTACTTTAAAGTCTCTGATGCTTAACAAAGAAAAATTCTGGGATTCAAACAGATTTGTTGCCACTACCAAATGCCCCAGAAGTCTACTCCCAGTGCACCTGAATAAAGGGACTACCAATCAACAAGGCTCCTGAGCAGCTCTTAATAGGAAGAGATATTTCAAATAGTAGGGGAAGATCAAATTCAGTTTTTGGACCTTCTTTTGGGCAATCATTCCCATTACATTCAACCCCACGTTTATAACTGTGTAAAACACTGGCACAAATTCTATCAAGAAGTCATTTTTATTTCAGTCTTGATTATTCTCTTTTGTGGACTCTTAAAAAAATGATGGTCTACGCCATCTAAATTGCTCTTAAATATAAGAATATCCTTGACCGTGGGAAAACAAGATTAGTTGTAATCAAATCTGTCTCCCCCAAAAGAGTAGGTTAAAGCTTAGCCATAAATAGTTTGAAATATATTTACTACATCTCTTCTACCACTGAAGAGAAACTGTAGAAGCATAATCTAAAAAGCAAATGTTTTAAAGACTGAAATTCTGTGTTTTCATGCTGTCTTCTTGTGTCCCTCACATACACACACACGCGCACACACACAACTAGACTTTCCTTTACAAATTGTGGAAATCTATTTCTAAAATGCAAAGAATTAGTCAATAACAGCACCCCTCTGCCCAAATTTCCTTTTATATAGTAAGACTCTCCATGACCAGATGCAGAAGTGCAATGATTCTCATCATTTCTGAGATACTGTTCACAGCTGCAAAAAATAAACAGTAACTCTTGAATGTGAGGAAGCTGAAAAGTGAATGGAGTCTGTTCACTTCCAACTAGCAAGAACTCAGAAGCAGAAATATTAGTATTTTGTTTTTATCCAAGTGATTAGCATAGTTAAAAGAATGAATAAATGTAATGGAAACTTTAAGCCATACATTGTCTAAAATCCGATCTGAACTTGATAAACGGCCTCTCTTAGAGAGTCCTAGGAAACCTCTGTTTCCATTTCACATTTCATGTGGGTTAATTTTTCACTCTACTACTACATGGATTCTGAGTGCAGAGAAAAAAACCTAGGGCAATCACCAGCTTCAGAGAGAATTTGGCAAGAAAAAATTAAAATCTGGTGTTGAATAGTTCTCTTTATAATACTGAAGCCACAATACCACATCACTAAGAGACACAAAGAAAGAACGCCCCAATACTATTTCTTACACTCCACCCACCCATCATCTCCACCAAAAAAATTTTAAGTAGGTTGAGCCACACACAATATGTATGGCCTGAAAGTTTTCATGACACAGCATCTTACTCTTGCAAATTATTAGCTTAATAGTGACTTAAAATACAGTTACAGGTAAAATAGACTATTCTAGGGGAAGAAAGACAGGGGAGAAAAACCCAAACACTTTTCTTAAAAGACAGCAAATATATTCAGGCATAAGATAACTGCATCAGAAACACCGTCATACTGTTTTCTTCTTTCTTTTTCTTTGTGTACATTTAGAAAACTTACCCTGAAGAGATTTTCCCAATCCCTGGCCCAGCTTCCACCCATGTTTCTGGAGTAAGCGATGTCCAATATTATCCTGACAGACAGAACAGAGAGACAAACCAAAAATATTCCAATAATATATTCTTCCCTTCCTACTGACATTTAAACAAGTGATGAACAAGAGATAATTCTACATACATGCATGCAAAAGGGTGCTAATATAATAAGGTAAATGTGCCCAATAAAAGGGGCATTAATGTAAAAGAAATGCTGACTACTGTTTTATATGGAAAGAACATAGGGGTTAAGGGTCCTTTCTGATGGTGTGCTGGGCGACTTTTCTACCTAACACTTCAAAAAGGAGGGAAAAAAGGGAAGGGGGGAGAATACATTTATTAAGTTAAAAACTAACATTAAAAAGCATAAAGTCAAGCTTCTTATACAATCATATCCACCACCTAGACAGCACCATTTTATTTTTAAAAAGAAAATTTATAGTGTTTAGTTATTTTGTTTATATGTCAGGCTTTCATGATACAAAGTAAGTTGTAAGTGTAAGACTGCCCCCTCCCCCCACTAGAAATAAAAACACAATCAAGAGCAAAATCCAGGCTAGATTTGATTGGTTTTTAATATATATATATAATATAAATATTTAACTAGCATGCAGCCAATATTAAACTGAAAAAACAGTGAGGTTAGTAAAACAAATTAAATTGATTAAACAGAAAAATAAAATGAGCTCAAGCACAGACTGAGTGATGCATTTCAACATGTAATCTAACAAAAATGCTAAAATGTTAGAATGAAACAGGCCTAGCAATAAGTTAACAGTAAAGAACCATTAGTGCATGTAGGGGAAAAAACCAATATACATAATGTCTCATCTTCCTAGGAGCATACTGAAAAAGATATTTCAAGTAAATTGTATGAAAAGACACGAGAAACAATTAAATGTCAGCTTTTGTGTGAGGATTCAAGATCTTAAGAGTCTCTGCAGACCTTTGTCCAATTCTTTGTGTTTTATAAATACTATGCAGTAGGGAGACATTGTTAAAATAACCACTAACCATTACCAGATAAAATGATGCTACTCATCTAAACTACAACCATGATAATGAACAATTATCATCATAATGTGCTTTATTTAATATGCATTAAAATGCAGTCTGTAGTATTAATCTAGTATCACCATTTAAAAATCTCATTTCCTGAAACCAATCTATAAAGCTAACAATATCATAAATCTCTGAATTAAAGCCAAATACCTCATATTAAACTGCTTTTTATCTTCCAGTTCCACATTCATTGATAAAATGATCTTTGGAATTACAGAGAAAAGAAACAATTATTTTAGTTATCTTCTCTAACCGGGAGTTAGAAAAGGAAGATTAAGTCTATCCAAATACAATTTTTAATAGAAAAAGACAATTTCCTTTTACAAGTTTATGACAGCATAGAAACTAAAAAATTGGGCTGAGCAGTTGATCATTTTGCTGATTTAGGAAAAAGAGCAGGAGACTTAATAAAACAAAATGTTGCAAATAGGTTGGTACATCTGTATGGGTCAGGCAGCTGAGATGGTTACAAGAACCTGGATTTGAGTGGGGGAGGACATAAAAAATGTTGCAAACAACAATTATATATATGTGTGTATGTGTATACACATGCATATATATACACACCATCAATATAATGTACAAAATGTCATTAAAATTTATTTTTTTGACAGGAATTGAATTAGAAAAAGTTATGGCTATGTGTAATCCCAGGTTATGACTTGCATTATTATTAGACATCGCAAAAAAAAGAAACCTAACACTGTTGCCTCTTCTTCCCTTCTTCCTCCCAAATGAATGGCCAGAAAAATCTTTGCCATAACTAGTACTTAGTGCCTAACTATTTATAAATAACTAATTTAAAAAAATCAAGTCTTAATACAAGCAATATCAGCAGAAAATGAAACTGTAAAGAGGCCTTTGTTATTCTATTATGAGAATAAACTTAATTTACCTATCAAAAAATCCTTATTGGGTACACCCTGGTGGAGCAGTGGTTAGGGCAATCGCCTCCAAAGGAGCAAGCCACATATCCCTGGGTTCAAGTCCCGGGCCCAGGGGAAAGCAACCAGTATCAACAACTTCTTCCTTCTCTCTCTTCCTGACTGCCTGGCTATTTGCCTACATTCCTGCTTGCACCTTTCCTTTAGAAAACCCTTATTTTGTAACTCTTACAACTGAATAACTGGAAAGGACAAAGATAGCAGAATGATTCTAAGATTGTTGGGATAAATTATTGCTTAATCTTTTAATAGGCTAATGTTATAACTATACTTGGCACAGAGATTTAGGGCATTAAACAATGCTGACAGAAATTGTTGCTCCCTTTTTCTAATTAAGAAAATTTAATCTTTGGCAAAGTGGAGATGAGACATTATGCTGACTGTGTTATATTTATGAATGCACTAAAATAAACAGACAGATGAAGCAGTATGCTATTTCCAAAAGCAGTGCAAGTGGAGTGAAAGCATTTCCATACGAACCTGGCTTTAAAAACTGGGCTGTCAAAAGAACAGTTAAATGTAACACAAAGTAAGAAACTGTCCAATCACTAATGGTCGATTTTTTTTTGTCTTGTTTTCAATTCACTGCTTGCAATTCATGTATTTATTAAAGAAGAGTGAAAGCATAAGTAAATTCACGAGTCAAGACCAGCTGAGAGATTCAAGAGCAGCGTGTTGTGACTGACAACAGTGAAAGGAAAAGCAAATGTTAAAGGGAGAGGTAGAAAAAGAAAATTTTAGGGTTATACACATTAGCACCACTTTTACAAAACCACTCAAGATGGCTGTCACTTTCTTAAAAAAAAAAAAAAAAAAGCTATTGATACAAAATGGCAGTGGCATTTCTCTTCTAAAATTTTAGATTAAAATTTTTGTTTTAATTAAATCTATGCATGGAGTATGACGAGGGATAAAATGTCAAGGACTATAATCAATTAACACATGCCAATATTGTAACAAAGGCAACAAAACCAATAAACTTATCTCCCAGAACCTCTTCCCCTCTCATATACGAGAAGACTACTACAGAAAATATGGACCTTTCCTACCATTCCAGACTACCCTCTTTTAGAGGAAAAAAAGGCAAGGATAACTGCAGAAAGTGCCATTATTCAGTATGATCCCTTTTCCTATCAAAAAAGAAAAGAAAAAAAATGATAAACATTGGTCAAAAATTCAGTAGGCTTAAGGATGGTGGATAATGACACACAAAAATATCTTATAATAAAGTAAACAAAGCAGACTTGTCTACCTCTGGAATGATCAAAACATACACTGAACTTTCACTGTGAAAGAATAAGGAACTCAACTGCTGGTCTATGAAAATAACTGGCTACTCTTTAGGGTTGTCGTTTTGCCAATTATTCTCCTTGATGTTATTTATAACATAGTAAACTAGACTAATTTATAGCCCAGACAGGTAACCTAGAAGTAAAAGGGCAATAAGAACTAAATTTACTTCTAAAATAGTTAACTATTTACTACTTCAATCACTACTAATGTGACTAAAAATTGCTCCCATTTATTTGTACATAAAATATCTAATTTGGGGTTTAATTATAATCTCATAAAACCAAAAAGAGGGTTTTTCCCTTTTTAACTCACGCTGATTTATGACTAACAGAGGTATGATGGTGATAAGTTGTTTATAATTTAAATACACGTGGAAGAATTGCAAGGAAATACTAATTAATAAACCAACTGAACTTCTCCAAGGAAGGTAGCAAAAAAGCTGGTTTTCCATATAATTCATGTTTTCCATAGCCTGTTGTTGTCCGTGCTCAAGATTCCAAAGTGGTGGCAGTATGGGTATGAAGTTCTTAACTCTGGTTAAACCGTATCTCAGATGACCTCTATTTTTTTCTAATTCTAAAATTAAATGTATAATTTAAATGCTACATTTTATCCTATGTTCCTCTCAATTATGTGTATGAGAAAGGAGGAACTCATTTTTAAATGGGAAAATCTTTGAAAGCAATAAATGTATATTATAAACAACTAGCAACATGATTGCTAAAAAACAAGAGCAAAACAAAGAAACACCTCATTATTGTTCCAGCCATTCTTTGACATTTTTATTAATTAAATATTAAAGAGAAAACTTTCCCAGGAATTTTGCTACATTGAGTTATGCATCATCACAGTAATAATGATCATTTTGGCAAAATCACCACCAAACTGCATAATATGGTAGCCAAAACAAAGATAAAAATTTATTTTACTATATGGGGCTAATTCCAAGTTTTTGTAGCAAGAGGTAGACTATCATATCTTAAGAGAAAACTTTTCTACAATTATATCAGTGACTGGATTAATATAAATTCCACAATAAACTTATTTGACAGCCACATTCAATTTACACAATTTAGTCTATTTTCAACAGTGACAAAAACGGCAAGTCTCTTGAGTGGATTGTAAGCTTTGCTGATTGTGTATTTAAGACTCTAGAAGCAAAAACCAAATGCTACTAGGTGAACCCATGCAAACAAGTTGTAAAAATTCCCAAAGCAAAAAAATCTATAGCTCACTACAGATGACACAATGAAGACTAGAGAGAAAAGCCATATAGTAATGCTACACCATTCAGCTCCAAGAAGCACATTATTTATAGTGCAGTCCACATATGGTCACTGCTAAATGTCAAATCAGCAGTCTTACAGGGTTACAGTTTGGAACTAGTGGAGTCCACAGATCTAAACAGATACACAACATGACGAAACTCAGTATACATATCTTTCTGAATCCCTAAATGAGCAAGCAAAAAAACATCAGCAACTATAATTTTAAAATCTACAATAATTTTTAAAACTTGCTCGGTTAACCTGACAACTATAAAAACATGGATTTTAATCAGTCAGGTAGAACTAAGACCAATGAGTGGCTGATGAGTAGTTGTACTTCCAACTGCAATAATGACTACACATTTAAAGTCTGTGATATGGGCATTTTGCCTTCTATTTACCTTATAATCATTCTCCCATTTGATCTCTCATCTTCCTTGATAGGCTAGGCTACAGCTTTACATTTAGATTCTGTTTTCTAAATATTTTATCTTTATGTGGCGGTCAGAATTACGACGTCTGGGACTCAAAAAATCTTAAAAAGGTGTATTTTAAAATTTAAGTTCCAAAAAGATTTTTGTAATGAGGGTAAAATAGTAATAATACTGTCTATCTTCTCCTTAATTCAGATAATCAAATTGGCAATTTTTTCAGTTTTCTTAGAATGATGTTTTATTCTTGACCAGAAATTTCACTGAAATTTGTATTTTTTTTCATTGAAATTTGGCTGACTAAAATAGAGGAAATAAAACTTACACGAATTATTAAGTACTTCATAAATGCTGGATTTTGGTGTGTTTTCAACATTTACTAACTGAAACTGAAATACCTATTATCATCTCGCTAATAAATCTAGGCTTCAAAGTTTCACTAAAAGCATAAAGCATTATTGCATCTTCGTATCTCATTTCTACCTTACCGGACTGCAACAAATTCACCCTATTACAAAACAGAAAGACCTTAATCCTATACTCACAATAACCTTTCACACAGGCAAATTCTTGGCACAAACCTGTGCAGAGACTTCCACGGTTACCAGCTGCTGCAGATTACCTTTGTTTAAAAAAAAAAAAAAAAAAAAAAAAAGACTAGACCTTTAACTCCTGAAATGATCTGTAGACTCCCAAAGCTGCATATTTCCAGCCACTTTTGAGTTGCATGCTGTAGCAAAACAGTCAGCACCTCTCAATAGATATTGCTGCAGAGAAAGATTTTAATTCAGCAGACTCTTAAAAGCAATACCATTTCCCCCTAGATAGTTCAATACAGCCAGCCAGCCATATAACTAATACTTAATTAGTAGGCATTCCCTAAGTGATGACTTTTTTTTTGGGGGGGGGGCGGGGTGAGTTGGAGGGGCTTGCAACTACTTACTTTGGTGCCAATCACCTCAGGAGTTTCTTTCAAAGCTTTAGATTTATCCCCAAATGACTTGGCAACAGAAATAAAATCTCCTGTCTTGTGCACACCACTTCTATCTCGTACAATGTAGGCTATATCACCATCACCACTAACTAAAGCACCTCTACAAACTATGCACGTATTTATGTGTTTTAGGAGTAAATTTTCATTACAAGTGTAACTTAAATCTCTGAACACATTTATTTAAAAAATGCAATCGGAGGACTATACCCTTCGCTATTTTAAATATAGATAATATAGTATTTAAGTAACTAAGGCATGTATCAATTCCATTCTTACTCACTGAGACTATTCAACAATGATTACTCTGTCAGACTGTCTTTTCATAGTGTTCTCACTATGTGTGCTAGAAAAAAATCCTGGACAGTGAGAGGAGAAAGAGGAATAATCTCACATGCCAAAGGAATGAACTTTCAACAAACTTTAAAATATAGCCCTAAAACACTTAAAATTTATATATCATTTAATTTTATGCTTTTTAAAAATCATGTAGTATAGCTAATAATGAACGTAGGGTACAAATTCAATCTAATTAAATTTCCTGCTACTACTGAGTCAGATTACCCATAGAAGTATAGCTTGTATATGAATACTAACCAATATTGTAGCTTGCATAATGATCCTGATATCTTGATTCTGACAGCTCTGTTCTTAAACTGTGACCCAAAAACGTTTAAATTAAAATGAAAAAATACAAATCTAGGTAGCCTACAGATTTCTTTGTAAAATGCTGCCTTGTGTTAATTCCCGAGATGATAAAAAACAAGGCAAAAACTTCAATTATTTTTCACTTAGCAAAGTGGGCTTGGCATTTTAACTTTATGTCAAAACACAAAACAGGGTTTTCAGCACAACATCAGATGTGAATTCTCCCTCTGCAGCATTATCACATGCGTCATCAATTACTGCCATGCCTAAGTCTAGCATCATGCCAGCACATTAAGACAGAAGGTACTATATGCAGTGTTCACTGGACCAGAAGAACAGAAATAAGAAGGGCAGGTGGGGGAGAAAGAAACCCTAGAGAAGAAATTTAAAAAGGCAGACCGTGCAATACAAACCAGATCATGGCTGCTTAGCTAATATGGGCCAACTGCTGTGGAAGAAAAATGTCGAACACCCCAAGTTGTGTAAATTTCTGTAAACATCTAAACACACACACAAACACACACAACACCGACCTAATTAGGAACATAAATATATGTTGATCCTTTACTATGTTACAGTTTTGAAAATAAAGGCTAAAATTAAAACATCTGTGCTCTCTAAATTGCCTTATTTTCCTGAGGGAGCAGGAGTTAGTGTTTCTTAAACGGAAGTGGGGATATTTTGACTACTATAAAGATTAAGATTTGAATCTTTGATCATTTTTCACTCAAGTTTCAAATAACTCACTGAAACCCTTAGTGAATATGTACACTTAAGCACAAATATTAAATATTGACGATAATGACAAGTTTAGACATTTTAACAATGGACTGTGTCATTTGAAAATAAAGGGCTTTTCAAAATGAAATTGTTTAAAAATTAAGAAAATAAATCTCCTTGCTCTATTACTTTGTATCAATATTCAAAACTAAATCATGTGAAGAGAAAGAATAGACTTTGACAAAAACCAGACATCTCTTAAGCTAAAGAAACCAAATTTAGTATGTTTCATAAGAGTCTGGTAAATAAAATGTGTTAGTCCTTAATTGTTCCTAATGAAGCATTTCACATACGACTGTGTTTGTGCCCAGGAAAGATGAAGCATTTAAAGGATCAAAATACATTTTACTCCTTTATTCAATTTACAAAGCACTAAAATTTAACTTACTATCTTTCAAAGAATATCAGTATGGGCCAAAATGATATTTTTTCCATTAAAATTATAAATATTCCTAGATTTTTCAGGCTAATTTTCCTACATGTTAACTAGAAGATTACACCCCAAGCTCTATTTTATCACCGATCACCGTAGGGCATGCAAGAAAATGGCTCTAACCTAAACTGTCAGTTACAAATACGTTTAACTTCATTCACATCAAGTGTCACACCAACATGATCTAACTAACTAACTCTGACCCAAAGTTAAGTACTAATCATCTTACCGATTCTATAGGCTTGTCTAGTGATGCTTGTTCAATTTCCAAATGTCCTTCTTCATATTGATCAAAGTGATTACCCTGAAAAAACAAGACTCAGTTATTTTTCAAAAGCAACAAATACCAAAATTATCGACCTAATCAAAGTAGGGGTTATATTTTTAGATTTCCATTCTTTTTCAATAAACAAACAAAACTGTATCATAAATTCTGATTTTAAAAAAATCTGAAAACAATTTATTAGGAGCATAAGCCTAGTAATATGAACTCTTCTCCCTCTGATAGTGCTGAAATTGCTAAATAGAACACTAAACCATTTTGGACATCAACTTTCTCAGACTTTATTAGGAAGACTACTGAATCACAAAAACAAAGGGCCATATTATGTTTTACTTTTCATAAAACAATCTTGAATTGATACTAAAGAAAATAAGTCATAATGAAAGAATGCAAATCAAAACCATATTATATTTGATGGTGACATTGTTTTTAATAAAAACTGCTATGTTCCCTTCTATCAATTGCTACCTCCCACCAATTAGAAAACATAATCTCAATATAGTATTCCAATGTAGCTTTCCTCAAATGATCTGCCTAGAGAAATAAACATCTCCGCATAACACCATATTTGACCATAATCAAGGAAGCTGCTGCTCCAACTAGAAAAAGTCAAAATAGTTCATCTAATGGGATGATAAATTAGACAACTAGAAGTTCTCTCTAATCATGGTTGTCTCTGATCTCGCTGCACCATTAGAAAGGATGAGCTCATAATTTGGCTTAAAATAAGAGTATCAATTTTCTGATTCTCTTCTTGTTACAAAATAGAGGGCATGAGGATATGTGAGTCCTGAACTGACCTATATCTAAAGACTAAAGACTTTGGTCTAGCCTAAAATTAATTGTGTACAGCATTGTATAACAACTTGAATTTAACCTCACAAAAAAAAAAAAACAACAGTTTTTTAAAGGTAAAATTTTAATTAAATTAGTTAAATAAATAACAAAAGAACATGCTAACACAAGTTGCCGCTCTGTATCTCAAACATCAGGTTACTTGTTTCACTGGCCAAACAAGAACTAAGAACCAGGACAAGAAATGAGCCCTGTTCATCTCCTACAACCCTAAAACTTAATATAGTAGTTAAACATTAGAGGATAATTAGGTGCTAAAATTGTGTGGCAGTCATAAAAGTTCTAAACTAAAATGATGGTGATAATGGTTATACAACACCATTATCATTAGTGTACTTTATGCCACTAAGTTGCACACTTTAACATAGTTAAAATGGTAAGCTCTGTGTGTATTTTGTCACAATAAAATAATAATATGTGGCAGAAGAAATAACAGGCCAAGGGTGGGTTTTCCAAAGAAAAAAGACCAATTTAAAAAAAAATTGAATAGGATTTTAAGAGCAGGTATTCCAAGAATGAGGAAAATCAGTCATCAACAAATATTAAAAAATGAAAACATAGCTATCAATCCTCAAAGTTTGTCTTAATAATATCAATACTGTTCAACTACTATCTCTTTAAAATAATACCTGCCTCTTGATATTTTAACTTTTAATGCAACACTTAACAGTTTAACAATTACTTAAAAGGAATTCAGTGCAAAATACTTCTAAATTCCTAAATAATAAACATCCAAATACTTAGATTAACCCAAACCTTACTATATTATGGAACACTAATGTCCAGTCAAATCTCACAATTCTTTCACTACAGCTTAATATTTAATGGGGTGGAGTGTGTGTGTGTGCTCAGAACTCTTTCACTACAGCTTAATATTTAATGGGGTGGGAAGGTGGGTGGGTGGGTGGGTGGTGGTGGTGTGTGTGTGTGTGTGTGTGTGTGTGTGTATGTGTGTGAATTCAGTCAGGTCAATCACCTCCAAATGAGTGAAAGTCAAATATACCTGGATTCCAGTCCCAGGTCTGAAGGGTAAACAACCAAAGTGAACAACTAAATAAAAAAAATTTAAATGCTTCTTCTTCTTCTCTCTTTCTGCCTGCTTACTTACCTTCACTCCTGCCTCTACCTTTCCTTTAATTTAAAAAAAAAAAAAAAAAAAAAAAGCTGAGGCAAGAGAAGCCATTTTTAACTGCATATCTTTTTCTTTTGAATTTTATATTAATGCAAAAATGTTTTTATTTTTCATTTTAAACAAAATAAGATAATTTCTATTTGGCTATTTTTAAACATTAAATAAAAAGACTATCATCACATTTTCTTAGCTATTACAAAATAAGATGCAGATGATATTCACTGCATTTCTCTTATATTTTTAAAAATAGAAACAAATGTCCAATGAGGGAAGAGTTTAATTCTATTCCATTAATGCAACAAATCAGGGAATCCAACATAAATGTTTATAACTATACAGAAAATACATTAAATTCAAGTTAAATGGAAGGGAGAAAATGAAAAGGTAGTTCACTATTTTATAACTGTACTGATATGGACAAGAACTAAGCAAATAGTGTTCTGCAAATGTGACAGGAATTAGAATATATATCTGAAGAAAAATAATAAACATCTAAAGCTTAGCTTTTCTTTTTATTTTAAGGAAAAGGGCAGACAGGAATGAAAGCAAGGAGACAGGCAGGCAGACTGAGAGAGGAAGAAGCAGCTCTTTATTTATTGTATTTAGTTGTTCACTTTCGGTTGCTTCCCCTGGCCCTGGGATGCGAACCCGTGTCCTTGGGATGTATGTGGACTCATCCAACTGCTACTCCAACAGAATTTGCCAGTAGTTTAGCTTTAAAAAAATGTTAATACCTGGGGTGCTTGGTGGCTTAGGCAGCTGAAACTTTGGTATATGGACCACATAAAGCTCAAGAATCCAGGTTGAGATCAGGGCTGGGGTTGAAAAACCAAAACAAAGAACTAAAGACACTTCTTCATCCTCTTACTCCCTTCCTTCCTTAAATGCTAATTCCTCTCACTTCTTAAAAAAAAAATTTATTTTTGTGCTAGCAGTTGACTTCAAACAGTTTGAAAAGAAGTATTACACAAAAAACTATAATTTAGTGAACTTTCATTTCTAAACATTCATGAGTAGCTGATTTGCTGTAATAAACAAACCAATTAGCAACATTTAAAAAGTATAAAAACTATGTATTTTTATTGATTTAAAATTTACCCTTTTAAAGATTAATGACCATGATAACAAGTCACGAATAAGAAGCACCTATCAACAAAAACGTACTTTTCATACAAAAAGAATTACCAATACAACTTCCATCTCAGTTCTTTAAACCAGTTACCACCAATTCTAAGTTGTTTTTGTCAGTTCACTGTATGACCTCATAAAATCACATTCCATTTTTCTCACTCTGTACTCATGTACAAAATACTTAAAATATACTTTTATGTCATCTCATTTGTCACTTCATAAAATTCCACAAATTTGCAAATTGAAACAGAATTAAATTAAATTTACCTTACAGAAGTTTGTTAATATCATCAGTTCCCATAAAAGCAAAATGTCAATCGTAATAGCAATAATCCTTGGTAGGAAGCATAAAAATATCATTCACCTACCACCAAATGAATGCAGCCTCAGATAATGACATGAAAACCAAGAAAAAGCAAAAAAAAGTCACCTTGAGTTTACAGATGACTTTCTAGATACAATACCAAAATCATGACCCATGACAGAAATATTAACCTGGACTTTATTAAAATTTAAAACTCCTGCTCTGAGAAAGATATTGTATCAAGAGAATGAGATGATAAACCACAGACTGGGAAAAAAATATTTGTAAAACATACACCTGATAAAGGACTATTACCTAAAATATACAATTAGCTCTTAAAATTAAATAAAAAAGTAAACAACTAGATTAAAAATGGAGCAAATACCTTAACTGAAATCTCTATATAGAAGATACACAGATGACAAGTCTATGAAAAGATGTTCAACATTATATATTTTGGGAAATTAAAATTAAAATGAAATATCACTACGAATTAGAACGGCTAAAATCCAAAACACTGACAAGAAGTGGGAACAGCAGCAGCTCTCATTCACTCCTGATAGTTATTTTGGAAGACAGTTGCTTTAGAAGACAATTTGGCAGCTGTTGGTTTTGGGTTTCTTTTTTTTTTTTTAAACAAAATTAAACATCCAGCAATTGTGTTCCTTTATATTTACCAAAATGAGTATTTACCTGCATGACATTTACAACAGCTTTATTCATAATTGCTAAAACTTGAAAGTAACACGATGTACTTCAATAGATGAACAGGTTAACATGGCATATATCCATACAATGGAGTATTACTCAATGTTAGAAAGAAATGAGCTATTCAAGCTACGAAAAGATTGTGGCACGCCCTGGTAGAGTAGCAGTGTGGTCAACTACCTTTGGAGCGGTCCACATCCACCCCAAGGATCCCAGTTCTCACCCGAGAGCCAGGGGAACAACCAAGATGAACAACTAAATGGGACAAATAAAATGTGCTCCTTCCTTCTCTTTTCCTGCCCGTCTGCCTCTGCTTGCCTTCATGCCTGACTGCACCTTTCCTTTAAAAATAAATAAATAAAAAACATCATGGATGAACCTTGAATACACAGATTACTAAGTGAGTGAAGCGAATCTGACAAAGTTACATACTATGATTCCAAATAAACAGCATTCTAGAAAAGGCAAAACCATATAACAGTAAAAGAAAAAATAAGTGGTTTCCCCGGGTTTACAGAAGAAAGGGAGAGAAACAGACGGAGCACAAGGGATTTTTAGGACAGTGAAACTATTCTGTATGATACTATAATGGTGAATACATGTTACTATAATTTAACAACTCATAAAACTGGCAAACCCTGATGGAGTAGTGGTGAGGGAGTCCCACTCTGGCTAAGTGCAGTCCATACACATGCCAAGGACCCAGGAAACCGGGGAACAACCATGATGAACAACTAAATATAAAATTTTTAAAAAGCAAACCCACAAAACTACAATACAAAAAGTAAACCCCAAATGCAAACTACTTAGTTGATAATGATGTCAGTGTTGGTTCAACTCTTGTAACAAATATAACATTCTGGCGCAAGATGCTGATAACAGGGTTATTTGTGTGGGATTGGGGGAGGCCTATGGAAACTCATTGTACTTTCAGCTTAGCTCAGTTTTCTTTGGCTGTGAACCTAAAACTGCTCCAAAAAAGGTCTAATTTTTAAAAGTAACCAACCAAAAAAAAAAGTTAGGTGTGCCCTGGTGTAGTAGTGGTTAGATCAGTCACCTCTGAAGGATCACAGGCCACATACTCCTGGGTTTGAGTCCCAGGTAGGTGTGTGTGTGTATTTGTGTGTAACAAAAACACAATCAGCATGAACTAAAAAAAGAAAACAAAATACTTGTTCCTCTTCTCTCCCTGCCTGCCTACCCACTTTCATTCCTGTCTGAACTTTTCCTTAAAAAAAAAAAAAAAAAATCAATAATTTAATATTTCTACCACCATCAATATTTCTAAAGCATTTCTTCCAAATAATGTCTACTTTAAAAAAATTACTATTTGCATGCCCTGGTGGCTCAGGTGCTAAGCTGGACCATGTAAAGCCCAAGGACCTGGGTGGGGGCGGGGGGAGGTCAGGTTGATCATGCCACAGGACACAACAAAAATAAACAAATAAAAACACATCCCCCTCCATTAAAAAAATGGTTGTTTCTTCCTCTCTCTCTTCCTTTCCTTCCTCTCAAACAAAACCAAAACGGCTACAGGGACACGTGTAGCTCATTGCCAGGGTGCAAGCCATTTAAAATCCAAAGAACTAGTTTGAGAACCAGGAAGTGGGGGTGACGTAGGAGGAGTAACACAAAATTGTAAAAATGATAGCAATTGCCTCTGTATGTTACAATGTAGCTTGAACTTTTAGCTACTGCTTTTACACTTTAACTACTTGTTTTGAATAACACATTTTAATAAGAAGTACAATGTTCTAAAATGTTTGAAGACTTTGTTGTCTTCACACACAAAGTTGTCTCACCTGTGACAAAGAGGCCTATGGAAACATATCTAAGATTAAGATTAAACACCTTTAAAAGGCATAATCTGAAAAGCGCAAATCACCTTTTTAAAACACTGGGCGGGGAAGCACAAAAGGAAGGAGCAGTGAGTCTTTCCAGTGGTACCTTTAAAGAAAAAAGTTATCTTGTATGAACCAGCCTCTTTTTACCTACATAAAAGGATGCTGTACCAATCTAACCCAACCCAATACATGATATTGATTACTTTTCTGCCATTTTTTTAGGAATTCTTCTGCCACAGATAATAAAGATGAAGAAAGTGTGCCTGAATTTGCCTTTAAAGGAGAGAAGCAAACAGTAAATTACAATTTAAGTGCCATAACAGACATGTAAATGGAAAGCAGGCGCGATCTCGGACTAGGGAATGTCAGGCAAGACTTCAGATTTAAAGTGAGAGGTCTTAGGTGGAGGGATGGGCATAGGGGAGTAATATGGAGACTTTGTTATTGAGGGAGCAGAGGCTAACTCTGTAAGGCACAAAATTTAGTCCCTAACTTACTGCTTACTGTTTACTCTATGTGCAACTAGTAGAGATCTTTTTTTTTTTTTTTTTTTTAAGGAAAGGTACAGTCAGGAATGAAAGCGAGTAAGGAGGCAGTCAGGAAGGGAAAGAAGAATCTTTATTTTATATACATATTTTTTACTTAGTTGTTCACACTGGTTGATTCCCCCCAGAACCAAGGGGTATGTGAGACTTGCTCCTTTGCAACCACTGCTCCACTGGGGCATGCCAGGTATCGTTTTGTTTTAAGGGGGAAACTGCTGGAAATCAAAGAGAGTAAGAGAAGGAGGAAAATGACTTAATACATGAGACAGCTCTTTCCTCAAGAGAAGTTAAGGGCTATATTTGTTGATCATTAAAATGATCAAACACATATGAAACTGCCATAGCAACAGTCTGTAAATCTAAAACTGTCCTAAAAGGTTCATTTAAAAAAAAAGTATCAATACCATTTTATATACATGTATACTTTTTAAATTTGCAAAATATCTTCAGAACCTTATCTTAACAAGTTTATGAGCTACTCAATACAGGATTTGGCAATTTTTGAACTCAGAGGATTTTTTTATTATCCTGTTTTACAAACCGAATAATACAGAGACTGTCACAAAGGCTTCTGATTCTTGGTCCTATTTTCCTACCACTGCAGTACAGTATACAAAACCAAAGATTAAGATAATAATAATCTTGTCTCCACAATTATTAAACATTCTCTCTATAGAAAGCAGAGTTAAGTCAAAAGTCTGCTAGGTATACAAAAGGAAAGACTGGGAAATATCACAGATTAGAGGAAACAAAGAAGAAATAACTCAATGTAATAAATGTAGAATCCTGAATGGGATCCTAGAACAGAAAAAGGATGACAGTGGAAAAGTAGTAAAATTAAATAAGGTCTCTAGTTAACATTATTGTATCAATGTTAATTTCCTAGTGTTAATAATTATACTTATTGTACAGATAATATAGTAGAATAAGTTGGTTGAGTGGTATATCAAAGCTACTATTTTTGCAACTATTCTATAAATCTAAAATAATTTTAAAAACAAAACCCCAAGTTGCATCCAGGTCTAGTAGGGTTTGGGTTCAGTCCACATATAACCCAAGGTCCCAGGTTTGTGTCCAGGGACCAGAGGGTACAACCTAGATGAACAACTAAATAAAATGATTAAAATGCTTCTTTCTCCTCTCTCTTCCTATCTGCCTGCTTCTGCTGCCTTCATTCCTTCCTGCACCTTTCCTTAAAAATAAATAAGTAAAACTCAAAACCTTTTAGTTATGGAATAATTTCCAAGCACATTATTAAGAAAAAAAAAAAAAAATCACGGCATGCCCTGGTGGAGTAGAGGTTTGGCATAGTCCACATACATCCCAAGGACCTAGGTTCACACCCCACGACCAGAAGCAAGAACCAGAAAGAACAACTAAATAAAAATAAATAAATGTGCTTTTTCCTCCTCTCTCTTCCTGCCTGCCTGCCTGCCTCTGTTCTCCTTCATTCCTGCCTGTACCTTCTTTAAAAAAAAAAAATCAAAGTGCCGAAAAATGTGCTTGCATGCTCATCTTTGGAAAGGTAGAAAATGCTTACATATATTATGTATCTCTGAAAGAACACATGGATAAACGGAAATAGTGATTGTTTTTGAGATTACATAAGCGGTTCCCTTTCACACTGGTTGCTTCTTCCTGGACCCTGGACTCGAACCCAGGGGTATGTGGCTTGCTCTTTCGGAGGCGATTGACCTAACTGCTGCTCCACCAGGGTGTGCCAAGCAGTTTACTTCTCACTGAATTCGTTTGTTTCTTTTTAGTGTTGTACTATAAAAGCAAAAAAGAGAAAGGAATAGAAAATGGGATTTCAAACCCCAGGGACACAGAGTAGCAGCAGCAGCAGCAGCAGTACTAAGAAGTATTTCTTGATGCTCTCCCCACCTCAAAAATTTTTTTCAAGTCATTCTGATGAACTTAAGATCACTCTTTCCAAAAATAAGTCAGTAGTACAGACGTGATTATCTGAAGGCCTCAAAAGGGATTTGAAAATTTTTTCTGCTTTACCCTGCTGCTAAAATCTCACTTAAATCTCTCAAGTCCCATTACGACTAGGATGATCATATAATGCATCGCACAAATCAGGGCATTTAAAGAGTAACAAGGAGTGCTAAGAGTAATTATACCAGGACAAAAGACATACACTACTGGAACACATGGTCATCCTAATGAAAATTCACAGATCCAACGTTAGAGCATTGCTAAGATTTAGTTTTAATGATAATTGTTTGAAACAATGATTCCAAACTATTCTAAATCAATTCTTCCTTTGTAAATGCCACCTGCTTTCAGTGATAAAAATATAACCCCAGGTGTACCTGGTGGCCTAGAGGCCTAGTACACCAGGGAGCCGTCCCACAGACAAGCCAAGTCCAAGGTCCAAGACCCAGAAGGTGGAGCGGGGCACAACCAACATGAACAATTGAAAAATAAAAATAAAGTGCTTCCTCTTCCTCTCTTTTCCTGGCTGTCTACTTACTCCCTTTCATTCCTGACTGCACCTTTCCTTTAAATAAAAGAATTTTCAGTTATTTGATCAAAATGCTAAGTTCAGACACACCCCTGTGGCTCAGTGTCTAAGATACAGACCATGTATAGCCCAGGACCCAGAGGTTTGAGACTTGGGGATAGGGAACTTTAAAAAAGAGAGAGAGATTAAACAGAAGCTTTAAAAAATTAAGTTCAAAGGATCAGACTAAAATAATTTCACTTTTCTAAAAACAAGGGTTAAAGACATTTAAATGCACAAAACTTTTTTTACATAAAATCAGTTTTCTTTCAACTGATTCTTTCAAAAAAAGGTTCTCCTTGTGGCAGGTCTAATTACAAAAGAACAGAAGAACCGAGATGACAGCATGTCATTAAAACACACAGCAGTTCTAGTTTCTTTACAGGAAAAGGATTTTGCTTCTATGAAGACAAATGTGGAAACTTCCCCATTACAAATTTAGCTCTGGTGATCATTTAAATATAAATAGATACAGAGATTGTCCTAAATGTATCCATATAAGTAGAATCTTGTTATTTGCTAACCCCTGCTGATTTTGGCAGCCACATAATCCCACAGCTGTATCTTTTCCAGTGATTAACTCTACGGTAATTAGTAGGGAGAAACTAGAGCTAGAGAAGAGGAAATTATCGGGACAATTCTTTAAAGACCACAAGCCATCCAACAGCCCATAATCTCAAATAGCAAAACAAATTTAAGATTCTATAAAGATGATCTTACTACTTCACCTTCCTGTAACTCTCAAAATTTAATATTTCTTAAAAAATTAATTTAAAATATTGCTTGTAATTAAGCCTAAATTTCTGATAAACAGTAAAATCAACTACTAGTATATAGATTAGACTAAGTATTAAATTCTGACATTTCCATCTAGTCTACTAGGTATGAGTCAAGTTTAAAGTAGTTTTATCTTTAAAGGACAATGTACCACTCACATTAGCCCTATCTGTCTCTCTGTTTCAAACTCCTGCAAATAAAATTTTTTTTTGTACTATAGTTATCATTATTCTCTTAGAAACTTTCTAATGTCACTAAGAAGATATATTAATTGCAACTCTACTTTATAACTAAAGTAACATACTTATTTATAATTTGAGCAATTAAAATTCACAACATATATGATGCTAATTTCATGTGCCATGGGCAAAAAAAAAAACTTATTTAGGAGACAGTCATACAGGATAGCTTCAGAGTCCATCTGTGAACAAAACCAGTCCTCCTTTGTCACTAAAGTACTAGAGATTTCATCTCTGTAACCCTCTTCCAAGCATATTCCAAATAAACTAATTCTAGTATTATCCTAAACAATTTAGAAAGAAAATGTCAGTGCGCCCTAGTGGAGTAGTGGTTTGGTCAACTGCCTCCTGCAGTCCACAAACATCCTAAGGACTCAGGTAACAACCAAAACAAACTAAATAAAAATAAATAAAATGCTTCTTCCTCCTCTCTCTTCCAGTCTGCCTGACTACTCGCCTTCATTTCTACCTGAACCTTTCTTTAAAAAAAAAAAAAGAAAAGAAAGAAAATGGCTTACGAGGGAAAATCTATTAAGAAAAGGACATTCTGAGGGATTATCGGCATCACTTTATTATACTTAAAACTTAATTTAGAAAGTGGTCAGAAACAACACTGCGGTCAAATCCTCAAAAACTCCCATTCTTCATTACTGTTTTCATAATCATATAATCTAATTTACAATAATTCCAATATATTATTATAAAAACAAATATCTCTAAAGTCAAAGGTATCAAAAATGAAACCATTACCATTTGGTAACTACTAACCTTGGGCAAACTATCAAGCCGCTCTCTATGCCCAACCCTGTTTTCCTAGTTGTAAATCCAAATGATTACACAATAGTACTGCTGATAGGTTATGAGACTTAACAAACTAATGAATTATTTTAAAGCACTACTGAGGCCAGCCAATAACCAAAAATAGATTCACCTATTAAATTTAATGTTACCTAAATTGGTAGGAAAAATAATTGGTTAGATTTCTCAGCAAGTAACTAAGAACTTGAAAACACATTATACTGGGTCAAGGGTATGAGCATATCGCTCATCTAAAAATACATGTACACCTGTCTGACATATCAAATTTTCTGGTTAATTTGACTAGAAGAAAGGACCGGTTTCCAAAAAAAGCACTGCACTGAAAAAACTAGTAACTTAAAAAAAAATAAACAACTTATAGGAGAAATCAACCTTTTCCAGAAATGCAGGCAAAATACAGCAAACAACTCGAGATATTAAAAAAGGTACAGAAAGAATAGGAATTCCTCTCGGACCCTCCTCTGAAAGCATATTATTCCTTTTACCATTGGTTGGTATGAAAAATCTCTATTTAGACATTTTGACAAAAATTCTGTACTATTTCACAGAAAGCAAATATATCACCACACTTCAATTTATATAAAGAAATTTCTATATCTGTCCTGTACTTAAAAGCAGAATCATATTATACTGCTATATACTTGAGATAATCAGAACCAAAGGAAAAGTCACATTTTACAGAAATTAAGGTTCGAACCCGAGTTTACTGTGGGCTCTATTTCACAAATGTAAAATGAGGAACACTGCCATCTGGCTTGGATGGTTACTTGGATTAGATAAATATCTCCGAAATGCCTTGGCACAGGGGCTAGCACGTAATATCTATATGCAGTAAGTAGCAGTTGATAGCATCACTGCTCGATATTACAGCAGTCAACATTTTCTGCAGTAGAGTTCCAGTTTAGAATACCCTAATTTGACACTATCTAGTAAAAGTACCATTCTCCTCTTCCATCTGTTCTTCTACTGGAATACGGGACAGAATTTACCTGTTCTTATCCTTTTATGATGTACTCAATAAACACTTGGGAAATGGAGTGGACGGTCTGGTAGACCTATACAAAGTGAAAGGCCAGCAAGAAGTCATAAACAACCAGTTAAATGTATAACACTGTGATGTTTCTAGGGGGAAAAATGTACTATTTAATGTTAAAAGAGATCAACTACCTCCTACCAGTTAGCTAACTGGTAGAAAACAATACAGGCATGTATTGGAAAAACAATACTTTGCATTCTGAAGACAATACCACCACTCTTCTCGAAAAAGGCCATCTAAATAGCACAGCGGAAAAGAAAACAGAAATTTAAGTTCAAAATTCAGCTCTTTACTAGGTAAAATACTTAATTTATCTGGATCTCAGTTTCTTCATCTATAAAAATAAGCACTACCTATCTTATTTACCTCATCGAGTTACTAGAAGAACCAGACAGGAATGTATAAGGGCTCTTATTAAACCACGACAGTATACGATTACAAAGTATTACCATTCTAGTATCCCAGTTAGCTAATAACATCCCAGCACCTCAGTTCCTTAACTTTCTTTCTATAAAGATCTTGCCCTCATTCAACTTTAGTCATTTCACTCTCATAGTAAATACCAATAATCTGAACCCTTCCATAATCTCTCTTTCTTTCTTGGCAAAGGTGCAGGCAGGAATGAAGGCAAGCAGGTAGACAGAAAGAGAAAGGAAGAAGCGCTTTATTTCATTTAGTCGTTATCTCAGATGCTTCCTCCGGCCCATGTCTTAACCGGGATTGGGGTGTACATGGATGATGCCACAGTGGACTGATCCACCAGGTCACCAGGGTGTGTTGCATAATCTCTATTTCAACACTGTACTCTCCACCAACACATCTACCTTTCCAGTTCATTCAGTCTATCTTTACTCCATTTTTTTTTTTTTAAAGGAAAGGTGAAGGCAGGCAGGAAGAGAGGAGGTAGAAGGATTTATTTATTTTTAATTTATTTCGTTTTCATCTTCGTTGTCCTTGGAATGCAGACGGACTATACCCAACCTGAGTGGCTGACTCAACTACTTCTCCACCAGGACACGCCACTCCATCAGAACCTGCAATCCATTTATTCAGCTTTTCACTTCATGCCCTATCCCCCACAGGTCTTCACTTATCTCCATAGCAAGCTTAAAACCACACACCCCATTATTATAATCACTCACTCCAATGCTTCCATTCATATTAATTCTGGTTAATGGAGATTATCACAGCTTTAAATATATGTAAAACACATTTAACATAATTGTATCTGAATTAATCTCCAATAAGATCAACTACTTTGATGTCTGTCCCCCTTATTAAACATCTTCAATAGCTAGTGCATGTCTGCTTTTGGATTAAAAAAAACTACTTTTGTAGCCCTAGCTTTCTCTTTTTCCTATGGTCTGGTCTTAAAAAAAAACCAAACTCTGCTTGTTCCACATTCATACTTTTGCCCCAACTATTTTCTCCAACTGAATGTCCTCTCATTCTTTTCCTTTCTAAGGATGCAATCTCATCTTTCAGAATCTAGCTTAAATACTAAAACATAAAAGCACACCCAATCATCCCACTTTAAAGGTTCTCGCCTTAGAGTTTTGCATTTATTGATTATACTATTCATTTGATAAACATGAGTAATAACCTGAATATTACTTTAGTTATGTCTCCATCTAAAACAAAAGCGTCTTGAAAAATAACATTTTTAACCAACTTTCCCCACATAAGACTCATAAATACATAATTCTTAGCACAAGCATTATTCCAAACCGTTAATTTAACAATCCTTTCAAAAATTAGTTTATATTCTAGAAAGTATTATCAAGGTAAATATATTCCTTGGTATCTCTTGCAGATATAATACTCTAAAGTAGTATTAAACCAATTAAATTGTCAACCACTTTTGGCCTTTCTTTTAACACATCCTATAAATTTACTCATAGCAATAAGGGAAACAACTGACATTACAGCATATAATCCACCAGCATCAGTTTTTGCTTCTTCTTCTTCACCCAAAACCCAAAGCATAAAATTTCTTGATTTTTGATCAGCGCTGCCTACACAGAAAGGATGAAAATTTAAGCTTCTCTTCCTTCATTAACTCTGGAAAAATGTTACATAAGACAGAAGTAACTAACTTTTCCAACAATCATTATTTAAAATAGCAGTCACAAAAACATAATCAATTATTTCTATTACAACTTAAAACCCAGAGAGCTGTTTTTTGCATTTCAATTCTAAAAAATATTGAAATGAATTGAAATTACTCTCTGAAATCAATGTAATTCCCAAAGAGTGGTGAGGATACACAGCAAATAATTGGAATCCTGTGAGATGAGGTCAAACACAGTATTACAAAGAAGGCATGCCCTTGTGGCTCAAGTGGCTGAGATGGCTGGGATGTGTACCATGTAAAGTTCAAGGACCTGGGCACCAAAATGAAACAAATAAAAGTGCTTCTTCCTACGCTTCCTTCCCCTAGAAAAAAAAATTTTTTTTTAAATGCTTTCTTTTAAAAAAAATTATGAAGACACTTTCTGGTTGATTGAGTGACACACAAAACAAAACTGATCATATTTAAACAGAGTCGATAAAAATAATTAAGGCAGGTGGCATCCTGGTGGCTTAGCGGATAAATCCGCCACCTCCAATTGGCACAGTCCACGTCCCAAGAACCCAGGTTCAGGGGAATAGCCAAGACAAACTAAATAAATAAAAAGGCTTCTTCTTCGTCTCCCTGCCTGCCTACTCACCTTCCTTCCTATCTGTACCTTTCCTTTACATACACACACAAATGTTAATAATAAAGGGAAATAATAGGAAACCCCAGTTTGGGGTCATAACTTTAATTCCTTACTATATCTATAGCAAAATATTACATGCTCTTAACCTCTCTATAATGCCAAAGGAAATTTAAGTTATATTTTCTTTCATATATTCCTAAATTAGGTATAAAATACTACATTCATTTTGTTAACTCACAAAGCAATCATTTAGTATAAGCATGACAATACACTATATTCTGTCCTTCAGCCCGGGTCTATTTAAATTTTTGTACTAGCACAATATGCATTAAGCACATTTGGCTAGACTTCCATCATTAGTTGGACAATTCACTTTTTATGACTAGAAAATCATTACAACATCTTCTGGTATTCACTGCAATATCAAATCAATGACTTCTTTGAGTATTTGTGGTAGTCATTTGTAATTCCTTTAGTAATTACCATGAGTCAGTTTTCACTTAATACTAAATGGTAATACTAATAAGGAAAGAGAATGCCAGACATATAAGTAAAATTACCAAGTTGTTTCAGGGAAAGAATTTTAATAGTATTTAAGAACTGGATGTCTACCTCAAGCTGGAATCCATTTTCATTAATAAAATATTAGAATATTAAGTCACAAGAACAAAGATGGAATCTATACAAGGATTTCAAATCCATAATTTAAGATTTCATGAACTTTTCAGAAAATTATAATCCTGAGCACACCAAGAGGACAGACTGTCTTTTCATTTTATCATATAACCAGAGTAAAAATTATACGGAAATATATCTCAGCTATGAGCAGTATAAATAGAGTAGCTAATTATATATTATATATGTTTACAAGAAAAAAAATTTTAAGGTGTACGCAGGAATGAAGGAGAGTAGGTAAACAGGCAGGGAGAGGGGAGTAATAAGCATTTTTATTTATTTTTATCTAGTTTTTCACCTTGATTGTTTCCTATTTTCCCCGCCCCAATCCTAGGATGGGACCCCCAGTCTTCGAGATGCACACGGATGCGCTCAGCCAGAGGTGACGGACCTAACCATTACACTACTAGGACAGGCCTAAACAATTTTTAAGTCACATATTTTAGTTCTGGTTATATAACTTATTTCAAAGACCTGAGTATATATAATAAAAGAATGTCTTTACAGTACTCTTAATAATAACTGTATGACACATATAAAATACAAGAGCCATCTATTTTCCTATCATTTTAACATCATTAGAACAGACTGTAATCATCAGTCTAATAGTGTATTTGTCAAGATCTGCTTCCTCTTGGTCTCCCGTTCCTACTTTGAAAACAAATATTTGGCACATTCTGGTGGCCTAGTGAATAAGGCCACTGGACGCAGTCCACACACATCCCAAGGACCCAGGTTTGAGACTTGGGGCTGGGAGAACAACTATGACTGAAAAAAAAAAAAAAAGTTTAAAAAAGAAAACAAGTATGTAATCACATGAAGCCCTATGATGACAGTTCTTGCCAGCTGCATTCTATGGCCCAATGCAACTTAGAAAGTCTTTCTCTGTGATGCTATTCCTTGTAATGTCACACATTTTAAAGTGCCTTATACTTTAAATATATACTCTTTATCCTTCGAATCACCACCATAGTATTTCCTTATATTGACCTTACTTTGGTCACTCTAATCCCCTAAGAATATTCTAACCAATGATTTTAGGATGCACCCGTGTGGCTCAAGTGGCTAGGTATAGGCCATATAAAGCCTACAGAGGTAGGTCTGAGAACCAGGACAGGGAATGAAAATAAAATTAAAATTAAAGTGAAGAACATCCTTATCCTTAAGACATGAGCAATATTGAAATAATTTTAATCTACATTTATAAAAAGTAATAAAAATGATTTTACATGAGTTTCAGTATCCCAAGCAAAGGTGACATTCACTGATTATCATAGCTAGTAGCATGTTTTCCAGATGATGGGAAAGACACCCAGGAAAGAGATTTGAAAACTTGCCCATGTGTCATCTCTGGCATGCTAGCATTAGAATGCCAACTCTTAGAAAGTACTACACAGAAAATATATGAATACGGTTCTGTGACCCAAGTATTTGAAAACTGCTAACCTCCTCATTTAACGATCTCAACTAAAATTATCTGAAGGTCACTTTCTGGTATCATATATGAAACAAAGAGGAACCCTACAAATATACAATATAAAAGTAAATATATAACTTTATTGCTATTTACCACTATGCTACTTTTAGGTTATAAAAGTCAGGTAATTTGTATATTTTTCTAAGACAATATTTGCTTCTCTCATTACTTTATCACTCACTGATCTATTATCACAGACTCTATGCATTAGAAATCTAACGCAGAATATATTCAGAAAAGGAGAGTCTTCTTTTATATCACCAATCTTCTGTAGGTAAAAACCAAAGAACTACCTCACTAGCATTTAGCTGTATCATTATCAACTACGTAACAACTAAACACTAAGTTGTCTATCTTTAAAAAAAAAAGAAAGAAAGAAAGAAAGAAAGAAAGAAAGAAAGAAAGAAAGAAAGAAAGAAAGAAAGAGAAAGAAAGAGGAGAAAGGAAGGGGATGAAGAAGCATTTAAGGAAGAAACATGTTTAGTTAGTTCATTTTGGTTTTTTACCTGGGACCCTGGTCTTGAACCAGGGCCCTTGGGCTTTACATGGTCTGAACGCCAGTGTCTTAGCCACCTAAACTACGAGGGTACAACCCCACACTCTGTATCTTAATGTCTTACAGCTGTACATCACAGTACAAATAAAACTTTCTTTAGTGAACTTGTAATACAAAGTGTTACATCCATTAGTATCTTCAATTATTCTACTTATTTTCCTTTAATTTTTGCAACAATTTAATCTGTGAATAAATATGCTTTAATCTGGTAAATGCAGACAGAAGTCATGCCTGATTCAAAAACTGAGGTAGAATTCAAGCAGTTAAAACATTTAAAAAAAAAAATACGTCAGCCTAGATCACAAAAATTTCAAAATACAGAAGTCTACACAGGCACTAACCAGTAGAGTTGGCTGGATGCTGTTTGTGTACCTCCAAGTACAGTTTGTATACCTCCAAGGACCCAGGTTCAAATCAGAGCCCAGGGGGCAACCAAAGTGAACAAGCAAATAAAAGTAAAGTGCTTCTTCCCCCTCTCTTCCTGCCTGCCTGCTTACTCACTTTCATTCCTGCCTGTTACCTCACCTTTAAAAAAAAAAAAAAGTCTACACAAAATAATGTCTAAACTAAAATATTTAACAGTTAACAATATATCTTCTATTACACAGTGTACCTTACCTTATCACAGAAATCTTCCAAGAAGCCATTGGGAGACCAACAAGAAAACCGAATACATTGAGAGTAAAAGCTGTAATTGTATCACTCCTCGAAAAGCTCGTTTATTCTGTCTTACAAATTTATCTTCTTTAATGACTCAACTACAGTTATATAAAAATACATAATTGCCAGTAAAGACAGCGGTCATGAGCACAGGCTCAAAAGGCAAAAAGCCAGGGTGCCTGCCTTTGTGGTACTGGCATGCTGGCCATATTAAGCCCAAGGACTAGGGTTCTTGACTCCGGCTGGGGTGAAAAACCAAAAGAAAGAAATAAAGATGGTTCTCCCTCCAAGTTCCTCTCCCATACTCTGTTGAGAGAGAGGGAGAGAGGGAGGAAGAGAAGTGGGGGGAGGGATGAGGGGAGG
>RJWH01002448.1:0-13905 GCA_004363575.1 Solenodon paradoxus | reverse complement strand
GGTATGAGATGATATATGTAAAGCCTGTAAATAGTACCTGTTACTATATGAAGTTATCACTTTTTTTTTAATGTTTCTGATTACTTTTTACATTCATAAATGCTTCAAGTGGGATAGCAGTTTAAGCACCTCACTATATGAATATATATTATTATATTGTGTATATGATACAAAACACCTTTGAAACTTTAGGTGTCCACAAATACCTAATAGTGAATTCTTCTCTGACACCATACTTAGTTCAAAGGGAACATTCAAACTCTCCAGAATTTGCACTTCATGGTAAGCTGGCAAAGAGTGAAATTCTATAATTTCAAATTATCTTGCCAAATTAAAGGAAAAGAAATTGATAGTCATCTAGAACTTAGCAGAGAAGATACAGAGAAAATTTCCAGAACTCTCAGATCTTTTTAAAGCAACAGGATCCATATATGCACTGTTTGGAAACCTACTTTGGATTTGTTTTCAAGTGTACTCAGTGGCTTCATCTTGTTTATCACTTAAAATCTTAAAAAGAGGCCACATTTAATTTTTAATAACTTGACTCTGAAAAATGTTTGAGATACTAAATTCATCCTATTATATTTTCTGTCCATTAACTTTAAATCAAAGGATAGCATTAATAAAAATAATGTGTATTTTCTATTTATCAAAATATCCAGAAAAAACTGGATATTTTTACAACTATTAAAAATTCACAATTTTTACATTAGTACAACTATTCACAAAAGTTTTAACATCTTATAAATGTCTAAAAGGTTTCCATTCCCAGTATCATTTTTTGCCTGTAAGTTAGGGCAACTGATTTTTTAAAAAAGAAAGTAATCCTAGCTTACCCAATACAGCAAGTCTGTTATTTCAATATAAAACACATATGTAATATCTTCAAAAGACTACCAGACAGCCAAAAGCATATTTTACATAAACCCATCAGAAGAAAAAGTCATCCTACTTGAAAAGGTAGAGGCTTTCTCAATGTTTTCAAGTGACAGCATTCTTACTCTGCTATCTATCCATTTTCAAATTTTTTCTTTCAAGGCCCTGCGAATGCTGTTTGTTTAAATCTACTGAAATCCTGTGTTTGACAGCCATTTTATTTCAAAACTCAATAGTCCACATTATCCATTTTCAATTTTATTGGGTCACCTTGAAATTTTTCTCCGGAAAGCAAGCTATTGAGGGTTTTGGTTACCTCTCTTTAAAAATTACCAGGAACACATCGTATAGCAAACATGTTTTATGGAGCTCGCTAAAAAACCCACCTTTCTCAAGGATCAAGTGGCTAATGCCAACTGCTTCAAACTTCCCTGAGTCTGCATTAGTCTTAAAACACCTTGGGAGCCTGTATTGTGCCGCAGCTGAACAGCAGGCGCATGATCACAGGGCTTTTCAACACCCCCCGGATGCCTTACTGCTGCAAAACTTCTCCTAAGCGTTCTAGGCACTAGACTGTGAACAGTATTGGTTTAACTGCTTTACCTGTTTATTTACCAACCCAGTCACCTCAGGGAATTCAAACCTGCATCTAAAACATATTTAGAGTATTCCCGTGTCACTTTCAGGAAGATCAGCAGCGGGATAAAAACTTGAGTTCCGATAATCATTCCCCTGACCCAAATTACTGTTGCCAGGATATGCGGTAGTAATGCAGTGGTTTGAGACTCATGATGTATTTTACCCTAGAAAGTGCCAACCTCTACTAAATCCCCTTTAGTCTCCGAGATTACAGCGGTAACAATGCTCGATCGGAAGGTATTTCAAACAGTCGAACGACGATTTATTCTAATTTGGCCTCAATTTTTTCCCCCGATAACGCTTGACATCACAAGGGTATTTTCGCCTACATTTGCCAATAAAGAAAGAAAAAAAAGAAATCAAGCTTTTAGGCACTAGTTGTTACACTCTTGGAAAGACCATGAACCTTAATGGTTCTTACAAATCTTTCGACGTAGGAATTGGGGCTAAGCTTACACTGGCCATGGTCCCTATTACTTACGGTTTTCCAAGCCCAATCAACGGCTTAAGAACAACAGCGACACTTTCGCGTAGGGAAATCTCAATGTTTGACTAACCAAGAAAGCGTCTGATCACTAAAACACCCTTTTTCCAGGCGAGGAAGTGACAAAAATAGACAATGAAAGGCATGCATTGATTATAGTGAGGGATCTGGGAGAAGACCCGTGCGAGCAAAATTCAAAGGGGTTCCAAAGCCTGGTCTCGGCAACACTTGCCCCAAGTCCTCCCCAACCCAACCCTTTTTCCCCTGAGATCCAGCCCAGCGCCTCCACAGGTCCGGCAAACTCGAGGGGAGTATGCACCCCCCACTCCGCGGCAAGGCTGGGGTTCCGAAACCCGAAGCAGAAACCGCAAACCTGGCCGCCGGAGTTAGAGGTAAGAGAATACGGGGTGAGAGCAGATGCGGCCTCGCCTCAAGCCGGGAGGCCCCGGGAGAAATTGGAGGCGGGAGACAAGCGAGCCGGTTCTTAAGCTAGAGCAGAGCCTGGAGGAAAAGATAGCTGGGCGCGGGGACGAGGGGCTTCGGGCTTGGCCAGTCCCTTCCCCCGATCCTTGACGACGCCCGTGTTTACCTGAAAGTCTCGGTCCTCGTTAAAGCGGGAGAAGCGGTCCGCCATTTTGCCGCCTTCACTCCTCTCCGGGCGACGCTCTCGGGTTCGCTCCTTCCCTCCCGCGACACCCGCCCCCTCGCTATCCTCCCCTGATCCCCGCCTACTCCCCCACGCCCACCCGGCGCGCGCAGGCTGCGGAGAGAGGAGGCGAGAAAGCGCTTCCTGACGCGAGCACAGCCAGCGCAGGCGCTTTTCAGTCCTGGAGACGGAACCTTCCCACACTTCCCCGCTCCGCGCACCGCCCACATCGACCCGGGCAAGCGCGCGTGCGCACTCGCACCGCAGCGCGCAAGTGCTTCCGGAGAGAAAGGTCAGAGAGGTCATCGTGCCTTTGCGTCCGGATGTTTTCTACCTGCTCGCTTCCCGAAGTACGCTTATTTTCATTTTTTTCCCTTTTTGATGACCTGTATATTCAGAAGCCCATCCGCTGCTTTAGTCACCCAATAGCAACGAAATGTAGCAATTGAAAACGCGGGTTTTGGAACCAGATTATTTAATTTTGAGTCCCCATTCGCCCGGAGAATTAAACGGTGACTGACAAAAGATCCCTTCTCTCATGGGGCGTACATTGTGGTAGGGGAAGTCAAATGTCCAATCAGATAGCTACATAATTTTAAATATTAGCGAATATTACAAAAAGAAAGGAACTAGGTGCAGTGATGATCAACAGGACAGCCTCAGACAGAGGGCACCTTGTACCCAAAGGCCCGCTGTCAAGAACTTGACTTCTTCCAGCAACCTTTTGAAAGAAGTACTTTCTCAGGGTATCAAAATTGATCCAAATCGAATAAAGTTCCTTGGGCTTCAGTTTTGTTTCTTTCCTTTCTTTCGGAAAGTTGCAGGCAGTAAGAGGAGGAAGAAATATTGTATTTATTTCATCTTCGTTGTCCCGGCCCTAGGACGAGAACCCAGGACCTCGAGATGTATGTAGACTGTGTCCAACCCCTATTCTGCCAGGGCACGCCTTAGTTGTTTTTTGTTTGTTTGTGTTTGATAAAAAAAAAAATTGAATTTGATAATCTGCTATTCCTGCCCAACACTGACTTTGTGTGGATTATGAATCAGATTTTTCCATCCTATGACCTCCAGACCCCAGCCAGCACTCCTCTCTTAGCCAAAATACATAAAACACATGGGAGAGGTAGCAGGACTTCCCTGCTTGAAGAGTAGTTGACAGAAATCACATAATGGAAAAATGGCACTTATCCTACTCTGAGAGAGTCACGTGGAGTGCAGTTTTTCTGAGGAAGGGCATGTATCTTCTATTCCTTTGTTACCCTCTGCCTTACCCAGTCCAAGCATGATACAGTTCTAGGCAATGAAAAGAATTCCTTATCTAAGGAGAGGCAGAACACACTGGAATTTAAACTTCGTCTAGAGGCTTGAGGGTAAATATGTCTCATTGAGTCGCATGTATATACTCCAAACCACTAGAATGACACTATAAAAGGATGAGAAGGGCTTGCATTCACATGGACACCTGGAAAAGGGACAACAGCAGTTGAGAGATGTCCACAGAATGTTGGGAACTGGAGAGCATAGATAAATGGAAATGGCTTTGGTGGAATAGAGAAAGCAAATTCCTGGAGTGGGGAAGCCAGGAAACATTGATTAATGCTGAGACATACCAGAAATAAGAATGGGAATCACTAAGCACCACTGAAGGTAAGGATGAGGATAAAAACAGGAGAAGTGGTTACAGGCAGGTTAGGGAGCAATTAGACTCCAATTTCCTTTTCCATCCAGGTGGTAAATTTGAGGGTTTCCCTCTGGAAAAGCTGAACCAGAGAGACTTTAAATATCTGGCACTACTGAGGAAGGAGATACCATGCTGAAAATGATAAGATTTGGTAAAAGTCAGCATTCTGGTAAGAGTTAGATGTTGCCAGCAAGATCCCTTTCTGTAATATTGACTGCCTTAGTAAGGATAAAAAAACAGACATATACCCAAAATGGAAGTTGGGGAAGGATCTCCCCAATTATAAAGGCCATGTTCTTTGGAACTAGAAGGGATTCTGCTAAGTGAAACAAGTCGAAAGAAGAAAGATAAGATACCAGATGACCTCACTCATAGGTGGAATATGAAAAGACAAAGGAACAGATGAAAAATAAACAAACCTGAAACATTTGTAACAGAACTGAGGTTACCAAAAGGGAATGGGGTGGGCAGGGGCGCATGGTGGTGGAGTCCACTGGACAGTAGGTAAGAACACTTGGTGGTTTGGTAGAGGGCATGGTGTGTTGAAACACAACTAATAAATGGGGAACCTATACATAGAAAATTATTTTAATGTGTTGAATAATTACTGAAATAAAAAATTAAATTTAAAAAAAAAGTAAATGTTAAAAAAATAAAGGTCATGTTCTTGCCCAAATTATCTGATAGAGAAGTTTGTCATTCAGGAAACCCTGTCCACATATGTTTCCACTCAGCTCTTATGTATGAATGGATAGCCAATTACCTGACATTTTAAAGAAGATTTAACAAGAAAGACAAGAGATGACCCGCTCTGGTGGCTTAGCAATTAAGTCTGGGCCTCTAGCCGGCGCAGTTCACATACATCCCAAGGACCCAGGTTCACGACCTGGGTGGTGGGGGAACAACCAAAATGAACAACTAAGTAAAATAAATAAAAATGATTCTTCGATGTGCCCTCATGGAGTAGTGTTTAGGTCAATTGCCTCCATAGGAGCACAGACCACATACCCCCGAGTTTGAGTCCTGGGTACAGGAGAAAACAACCAGTGTGAACAACTAAATGAAAATAAATAAAAACACTTCTTCCTCTTTCTCTCTCTCTCTCTCTCTCTCAAAAAAAAAAAAAACAAAAACAACGAGCTTCCTCCTCTCTCCTATCTGTCTGCCTGCTCACCTTCATTCCTGTCTGTACCTTTCTTTTAAACAAACAAATATCCGCAGGGATAGAAGATCACATCAGGGAACAAAGTGTCACTCATAGTGCATAGAATGCAAAAAATTAAAAGAATATTCAGAGATTAAGAAGTAACTTGTGGAAGTTAAAATTTCTTAAACAGAAAGAAAAATTTAAAAAGTTAGAAAATAAAGTTTTGAAACTCTCTTCCGGAAAACATTAAAAAGCCACCCTGACCCTGGTTCAAGCCACATTCATTTTCCCCTTAATTCTTGCATTAACTATAAGAAGTATTCTTTTTCCACCTAAATCCCCTATATCCAGTAAAATATCAATCAAATCACCCAACCTTCTCCAGAGGCTTCCGTGCCATTCTTTATTTACCGTCGCCTCACACGTCAGACCAGATTTTCCCGTTACCTCTTCTTCCTCTGGGTGCTGTGGCCTCCTGTGTATCTAGAACTTCTACCATCTTTTTTCTGTACCAGCCTGCCCCGCTAGAGACCATAGATGCCGCCCTGTCTGCTTATTCTTTCCCGGTCCAGCTGTCCATCCACATAACTTGCTCCTTCATCTTTTATCACTACTCAAATATTTTCTCAATAAGGCCTTCCACAATTACCCTACTTAAAATTACAGAGCCATGTATTCCCTAGCCTCTTTCTCTAACTTTATTTTTCTCTGTAGTACTTACCACTTTCTAATATATAATATAATCTCCACGAAAATAGGGGTTTTCTCAGTTTTGTTCAATCTCCCCACCACCTAGAATCCTAATGGCACATAGCAGGCATCAAAGATTTGTTGAATGCAGGAGATGGAATGTAGAAAAGAACAGGTGAGGAAAATGTGAGGATAAATCCAACATCTGAATAGAAGAAATTCCAGAAAGCACAGGAAAAAAAAATTAGAACATATTAGAGAAAAAACTATAAACATTTTTTTTATACTAAGGATCTCTGTTTCCAAGTGGAGAGAACCCAACACAATGGATGAAAAATAACTTACTGCAGGTACAGCACCGAGACATTTGGGGACACTTGAGACAATGAAAATCTGCTAAAGATTTCCAAAGAGGACAAATAGGTCACATCTGAAAGACTGAGAATTAGAATGATGTTGGACTTCTGAAAAAAACCCTGGAGAGGAGAAGACTGATGAGTAATGCCTGGATAATTATCAAAAAGGATAATTTCCAACCTTGAAATCTTTATCCAGCCAAGTCATTCATTGACTGTGAGAAAGAAAAATGACATTTTTGCTCTGCAAGCTCTCAAAATTATTTTTCATAATGTCTCTCTGAAGCCACTAAAAGATGTTTTACAGCAAAACAAAGGAGAAAAAAAGGAAGAGGGTGAATTGAAATCCAGAAAACAGATTCATCCTGTGAAAGAAGCAAAGAAAATCACCAAGGTGTTGGTATACAGACTTTCTAGGATAACAGTTTTGCCTAAAACACACCCAATCCAGGCATACTCTGTGGAGCAGCGGTTAGGTCAATTGCCTCCAAAGGATGCAGGCCACATCCCCTGGGTTCAAGTCCCGGGTTGGAGGGTGAACAACTGGTGTGAACAACTAAATAAAAATAAAATGAAATAAATGCTTCTTCCTGCCTGTTTGCACCTTTTGTTAAAAAAAAAAAAATTAAAAATACACATTCACACACACATGCACACACATAAATAACTATGCAAATGAATAAAAAGGGGTATTTACTTCAGGGGATAAACTGCCAGAAAAAAATGGAATCATAGTAATTGTACTACACAACATGATTTAACTCTGAATAACATTTGCAATATTTATACTATAAAAGCTGAATACTGATATAATACAAATTTTATTAAAGTATGTCACGAGGGTGTGAGAAAGAAAAGGGAGGCGGCATTAAGAAATTAAATTCTTGGGTGTTTTCCTGTAGCCTAATGGTCTAGTACACCCTAGGAGCAGGCCCACATACATCCCAAGTTCCTGAGTTCAAGACGAGTTCAAGACTTGGGACTCCAGGGAACAAGGTGAACACCTTTAAAAAAAAAGAGAGATTTCTCAAACATTAGTCATGCATAATCCATAATCAGATAGCAATGCAACAGCATTATTGTTTTTATTGTTAAACAACAACCCAAGTAAGGGTTTATTTTTATTACATAGTGAGGAGACTGGAGATTCAAAACCCAGAGTTGTCGCCGTGTTGAAGAATGTCACTAAAACCCAGGATCCTGTGGATCTCTGGTTTCCCCACTTTAGCAACTGGCTTCATCCTTAATGGCTACAAAGTGACTGTCTGGTCCCCAGACCACAGTGTTGATTCTTTTGACCACCGCCTGCCTTCCATTTCTTTCATTTTAATGTTCATGTGTCTTAACACTTACGATAGGTTTCTTAACGACAATGTATGGTGGGGTCTATGTTCTGGAATAAATACCCAGAAGTAGAATCACTGGATCATATAGTCTAGATTTTTTGAGGAACTTCCATACTTCCATTCTGTTTTCCATAGTGGTTGTACCAATTTATATTTGTAACTAATATTTATTGAGCATTTTCTATACACTATATGTTATTTTCAGTACTTTACATACTTTAAGTCATTTCATGATATTTAAATCACTTAAGAGACCAGGTGGTATGACCTAGATGCCTGCTTCCTAGCTACTACCTAGAGATGATTAAGTCATTGCATTTTTCAATTAAAGAAACATAATAGATATGATCAAGACGCTGTAGGGAACACAAGAATGAACAGGATAAGCTTTAGGGTTTAAGAACTAAGACCTTAGCATGAAGTAAACCTGGGTTTTAGACTCACCTCTGTCACTACAAATGACCTCTTCAAGAATACGTGACTATAAGAATACAAGAAATAATAACATGAACATTCTCCAGAACCGAAGGACTGAGGATCTGACAGTACTCCAGGAGGAAAAGATACGAGGTAAACACTTAACATGAATGATCAAAATTATTATCAAAATTATTACCCTAATAGATGGGAAACAAGATTATCTCTTGAGAAAACTGGACTTACAGATAAGAAACTTACCCTCATTTCTGGGTCTTTGAGAAGCAGAGGCAGGTTGCATGGCTCCAAAGTGTTCTTCCACCTGAAAAATTTCAGGATAAACTGGGAGGAATTATTGTCTGGATATAATACCCTCCTTGGAGGATTATTGCAAGGATTATGTTAGCAATTCTTATGTAAAGTAGCAACTATACCCTGGCTATCACAATCTCCTGACAAATGATAGCCGTTGTGAAGTGTATTGCTATTGCTTGTGTCCTGGTGGAGTAGTGGCTGGGGGCAGTCCATGCATATCCCAAGGACCTGGGTTCAAGTACTGGGGCTGGCATTAAAAAACTAAAATAAATAAAGTGGTTCTTTTTCCTTTCTCCTTAGTTCCACCATCATATTAATAAGAAGAATCTTAAATGAAGGTTAGCAGAAGAAGTACTTCAGCTTTATAAGTTGTTCATCTTGGTTTTTCCCCACTGGAAGCTGGAATCAAACCCGGGACCTTGTGATGTATGTGGCAGGCACCCAGCCTCTACTCCACTGGGGTCTGCCATTGCTAAAGATTTCAATGTTGTCTTTTATTGATGGAGAATGACATGAGCGGAGTCTGCTTTAGAATCAAAGCTAATTTAAAGCTGGTACTCATAAGTACAGCTGTACCAGTTATTAAAATGTGGAACGGTTTCCAATCTTTGGTAAAAAGCACTGCCTCTTTACCAGAAGCCCTGTACAAAGCTCTTCGGGGTCTCTTCTAATGGGGGCGCAGGGACACCACACCAGCTGGTTGTAAAGACTTTTTGTTAACATTTTTTTCCCAATTTATCCTGAAAATTTTCAAATATACAGACACATTAAAAGAATAGAACAGTAATATATTTATCCCTACTGAGCACCAGCTTTGAGGGCTCACTAAGGATAAAGATTTCAAGGTTGGAAATTATCCTTTCTGATAATTACCCAGGCATTACTCATCAGTCTTCTCCCCTCCAGGGTTTTTTTCAGAAGTCCAACATCATTCTAATTCTCAGTCTTTCAGATGTGACCTATTTGTCCTCTTTGGAAATCTTTAGCAGATTTTCATTGTCCCAAGTGTCCCCAAATGTCTCGGTGCTGTACCTGGAGTAAGTTATTTTTCATCCATTGTGTTGGGTTCTCTCAGATTCTATGTACTCAATTAGAGTCCTTAATTCTTTCTTTCTTTATTTGTAATTATTAAAAATTGTGGTAAAACATATATTAAAAATTTACTGTTTTAACAACTTTTAATTGTACAAGTCACGATTCTTCAATTCTTATATTGTGACACTTCACTCCTAAATACTTTAACATACATTAACAAAAGACTAGAACCATCCACTTACATAACCACAATACTACATGACACTGAAGAGATGTAATGTTGATACAGTAGTGTTGTCTAATATGCATTCCACGTTCAAAGTCTCCCAGTTCGGATCTTTATAGTTAATTACATTTGATCCATGATCCAGACAATTGGATCAGGCATTAGTTTTCACCTTCTAATTCTTCAATTTTTAAGGAAAGGTGCAGGTAGGAATGAAGGTGAGTAGGTAGGCAAACAGAAGGTGAAAGGAGGAAGAAGTATTTTGTTTATTTTTAATTAGTTGTACATCTTTTTTTTAAAAAAAAAAAAAAAAGGAAATTACCTAAGTGCCAAATATCAGATGACTGGATCAAGAAGATGTGGTGCATATATACAATGGAACACTACACAGCCCTTAGAAGAGATGAAACCCTGTCAATTGAACCAACATGCATGGAACTAGAGGGGATTCTGTTAAGTGAAACAAGTCGAAAGAAGAAAGATAGATACCAGATAATTTCATAGGTAGAATGGGAATAGACAAAACAAAGGAACAGATGAAACAGAACCAACCCTGAAATATCTGCAGCAGAACTCAGGTGATCAAAAGGGAATGGGGCGGGTGGGGACAAATGGTGGTAGAGCCCACCGGACAATGGGGAAGAACACTTGGTGATGTGGTGGAAGGCAGGGTGTGTTGAAATATATCTAAGAAATGGGGAACCTATACATAAGAAATTATTTTAATATATAGAATAATTACTACAATAAAAATATATTTAAAAAAAAAAAAAAAAAAAAGGAAAGGCACAGGCAGGAATGAAGGTGAGGCTGCTCTCCTCAGACCTGGACTCCAATCCAGATACATGTGTCCTGAGCTTCTTCAGCAGTGATTCACCTAACTCTTACTCCACCAGCCTCACCTAGTTGCACCTCTTGGTTGTTCTCCCTGGCCTGGGATGTGAACTTGTGTCCTTGGGATGTATGTGGACTGCACTTCTGCTGGAGGCGACTGACCAAAACACTACTACACCTGGGTGCGCCGAAGGTCTTATTTTTCAACAACTATTAACTTAATGCTTTTATCACCCACTGACTAATCTTGCCTAAATTATTTATTATAAATGCTGCTTGAAAAATGATAATTCTATCATTTCTTCTGCATTTTTTACAAGGAATTCTATAAAGAAGAGCTTCTTCTCCCCACCCCAGCTACCTTTTTGTATATCACTGTAGATTCATACATTCTTCTCCCCCTCCCCCTGATTTATTTTGATACTCAATTTCCTATTTGGCCAGAGAGAGCAGCTATTAAATATCTTTTTCAAATTTATCCCTACTGAGCACCAATTTTGAGGGCTCACTACATGTCAGACTCCATGCTAATAGGTTGACATGAGCTATCCCATATGGTACTCACAGTCACCTTATAAGGTAGGTGCTGTGATTACATTACCCCCAATTTCCAAGTGAGGAAACTGAGACTATGTGAATATACACAGAGTTCAGGTGCGCCCTGGTGGAGTAGGGGTTGGGCAGTCCACACACATCCCAAGATCCTGGGTTCACGTCCTGCGACTGGCAGGAACAACCGGTGTGAAAAACTAAGTAAAAATGTCTCTTTCTCCTCTCTCTTCCTGCCTGCCTGCCTACTCACCTTCATTCCTGCCTGCACTTTTCCTTTAAAAAAAAAAAGCAGCAGAATCTGGATTCAACAAGATGGGCCTGGCTCCAGAGATAGGCTTCTAAACCTCCACTTCCTGCCACCAGAGGAGAAGTGTGTCCAGCAGCAACTGGTATAGGAAGAGAGCAGCGCTGTGAAGGCCCAAGTCAATGACTTATGGGAGTAAGAGGACAGAGCACTGGCGACACGGAAGGAGCTGGGGCAGATTTAAGAGACCCTCTCCTCGCGATCTCCCTGCCACACCCTCACTCAAGGTCAGACTCTTGGCAACTAAACAGCAGGAGATGAACCAAGTCTAAACCCCAGGCAGCATGAGTGTAGGTCAGAGAGTTCGACAGAGGGTTGTATAGCAGAGGAAAAGTCTTTGAAATTCTCCCCTTGGACCTCTGTAAAAGGACAGATTAACAAGAGAAAAGTGTACAAGTATACTTACTAAAAGTTTAGTAAGTAAACTGGGAGGCTTCAGAACTGAAGAACCAGTTAGAGTGAAGTGGTTTTATGCCAGGCATGATGAAGTGTGGAAAGAGAGCATAGGACAGAGAGTGTGAGCTTAGTGCAGTAAACTGGGGGAAAGTTGGCCAGGCTTGCTGGTTCAGATTCTTTCCACGCTTCAACATGCCTGGCATAAGATTCTTCTCTGTGTCTCTTAATCTTCAGAGATAAGGCTGCTCCTTTCTTCAGAGTATAAGGAGGGTCCCTCACATGAGGGTTTTAGATCTGCTTCAGGGGAAGGTCAGAAGCTCCTGCCGTTTCTCACATTCCTTCCACTTGAAATAGGCACTATGTCAGGATGCCCTGTTGTGGATAGTATTACCTGAAGCCCATCAGCTGGAACCCACATGTCTAGGAAGGAATAAAGGGTAGCTTTATGTGTTTATTTTTTGCATAAGTGTGGTTACTTCTCTGTGAAGTCAGATTTTTGTTCTTTTCCTATCATAGAGAGAGGCAGTTGTGATGATAAAACCAAGAGCTGTCTCTCTCTGGGCCTGGAGATCCAGCTATCTCTCCTGGGGGGACTGAGATTAAATGGGTGGGAGAATGGGCCCCTGATGGCTAAATAAAGGGCTTTGCCTGGGTCCCTCCCACTGCTCCTTTAGGGAAAGGTAAGAACACACCATACCTTCATCTCTGATCATCCCAACTTTTCAGATAACCCCAACGATGCTGTGACAGAGTTGTCACTGCTCACCATTTTGTGAATGAGGACACGGAGACTCAGGTAGGTGGAGTCACTTGGCCAAGGTCACACTGATATTAAGTGGAGAATTAGAACCAGAACCCATGCCCTCCCCGCTTCAGCACTGCCTTTCTTGCACTAACAATAGGAGTACTTATTAGACATTTTATCATGGACATGCTATCTACAGTTATCATTTCACTTAATCTCAAAGTCATCCAAATAGCTGGTAGCATTATTATCCTCATTAGGCAAATGAAGAGGCAGCATTCAGAGA
Source organism: Solenodon paradoxus (assembly GCA_004363575.1). Taxonomy (NCBI): domain Eukaryota; kingdom Metazoa; phylum Chordata; class Mammalia; order Eulipotyphla; family Solenodontidae; genus Solenodon; species Solenodon paradoxus. The sequence goes on along the minus strand of RJWH01002448.1, from coordinate 930 downwards.
GGTCAAAGGATTTGTCATGGTCACACAACTAGGAAGAGTCAAACATGGTCTGTCCATCCCTGCTCAGGCAGAGGAAGACAGGAACTTAAACATGTGAACTGAGATAAAATGAAGGCCTTGGGAGGAAAGCAGCCTAAGGTGATGACGATGCCCATGGGCGTTCAGATGTGACTCAAAGGGAAAAAGAAAACTCTGCTGGGATTCCCTATGGAACCCATAGGGAGCCATAAGGGACCAGCTTTCTGGAGTGCGTTCTTCAGTCTTATTCATCAGACATTTGCTGATGGCCTCCTCTGAAGTAGCCCTGCTCTAGGTGCTAGAGATACTGGAGTGAGCACGGCAGGAAAGGTTCTCCATCAAGTTTAAGTTCTGGCAGGGTTTGGAGGGTGAGAGGGGAGTGGAAGGAGAGACAGACAATACACAGGAAAACAAATGAGGTCTTTCCAAAAGGGCTGGTGTGATGCCATAGGGAGGAACTGGTTGAGGCTACTTTAAATTCAGCAGCAATCAGGTGACACCTCTAGGCAAGGTGACATTTGAGCTGAGTGCTAGATATTTAAAGTAGGGCAGAAGGCACCAGACAGAGGCACAGTCAGCGCCGGCGGCAAGGCCTGTGGCACAGCAGAGTCCCACCCTTGGTTTAATGCTCTGCTGTCACGTCATGAATTCTTCATTATTTTTGAACCAGGTCCCCACAATTTAATTTTTCACTGGGTCCTGCATGTTACGTAGCTGCTTCTGATTAAAAGGATTGCAAGAAGTCGGGGAAGTGCACTTTAGTGGCCTAGAGGTTTAGTTCACCAGGTGCAGTCCACATACATCCAAATGTCCCTGGTTCAAAACCCAGGGGTCAGGGAAGTAACCAAGATGAACGACTAAATAAAAGAAATAAAATGCATCTTCCTACTCTCTCTTCTTGCCTGCCTGCCT
>RJWH01002447.1:178041-231448 GCA_004363575.1 Solenodon paradoxus | reverse complement strand
GGAGAGAGAGAGAGGGGAGAGAGAGGGGAGAGAGAGGAGAGAGACAGAGAGGAGAGAGAGGGGAGAGAGAGAGGGGAGAGAGGAGAGGGGGGAGAGAGAGTTCTCTCTTTCTCTTTCCCACTTCCTGAGCACATCTGCTTCCCTTCCCCGTGGTGTCCTGAAGCCCTGTGGGCTGCATCTTGGGAACAGCAGTGTCACACTTTCACCTGCCTGGGCCTGCGTCCCTCCTCTTTCTGACTTCTGGACCCTCCTGCTCCCATCCCACGCTGCCCCCCACTGCGTGGGGCTGCACTGCTGCCTGGGTGTCCTCCTCAAGCCAGTGCTCCCTCCACGCTGCAGTCTTCCTGGGGACTTGAGTGATGGCCGCAGGCTAGCACATGGCGGCAGCGGCGGTAAGACCTGATGTGTGCCAACGACTCCCTCTTCCACATGCCGGCCGAGCTGACAGAGGGACAGTGGTTTTCTTGCAGCATTTTAGAGGGGACTGAGGGAAATTGGGGTCCCCCAGGTGCTGAAGAGGCCTGTGACCTCTGCTGCTATAATATCAGTGTTTCACAAGCAGGGCAGTTCAGGAGCCCACTTGCAGCCCATCAAAAATTGATTTAATTGCAATTTTTCCTCCAATTAGGAGCACTGGAGCCTGACTAATTGGAGTAATAGAGAGTAATAAGGCTCAGATAAAAAGCCTTCCTCGGCGGCCTTTGTATCTCGTGTCAGTGCCTGTCAGAGGTCAGGGAGCTTGCATATTCTATTAGGCAGCCCGGCCTTCATTTGTACAAATGAGTTTACCCAACAGTAATTAAAATGCCAATGTGGGTTGAAGAGAACTGAATACACTTGATGGGCATGTGGTGAGTGATGTGACAGCTCTGGTGGCCTCCCTTGCCAAAGTGTGTCAGCCCCAGCTCGGAGGCGGCTGGGGCCTGGCCAGCTGTGGGGCACAACTGCGCCATCACTCTGCTGCCTGCCTCAGCCGTGTGGCCACCCTTCTTCCAGGTAGAGCCATTTGTTCCTTCCGCAGGCGTTGAGTTTGGAATCCGTGTCAGGCATTTTCTGGGGGCTGGGAGAGAATTTTCAGGGGCTGGGGGTGGGAAACGGCCTGACTCTGGAATTGAGACAGATGAGGCTCCAGTTCCGGGCCTGCAGGTTGCTCCCTGTGCGGGCTGGAGACACTTCCAGTAACTGCCCGTCTCCTGGTCTGTAAGAGGGGAGGTGCCCGTTGCACAGGTGATGCGGACTGGATGTGAGAACGCTTTTGAACCCTGCTCAGAAGCATGGGCCCCGCTAGTGCTCAGGGATTCCCTGATTCTTAAAGGGGCCAAACAGAGGCAGAGACAGTGGGCTTCCCCTTCTCTTCATTCTGTCCACTCACCTCCCTTCTCACCTCTCTTGTTGGTACATTGTTATTTCCTTTTCTTCAGCTTGAGAACCAGAACCCTCAGTCTCTCTCAGATATGAGGGCTCCCGTCTGCTTCCTGGGCCCGACAATGGTCTCTCAACGGTCCCTCTGTGATGCCAGTTTGCCCAAGCTGGGCCGGTAGGGTGGCGGGTCTGGGCAAGGTCTTATGAAAAGTACAGAAGGATGGCTTCTGGTCAGGACTGTCTGGTCCCCAAAGGGTGGAGTTTATGGAGTCATTGAGACCCCCTTGGCTGAGAGAGTGTGCACATTTGTGTGTTTGCGGCATTAATCGATTGGTACTATTGGGGTTTCTCCCCTAGATCTGGTCCTGGTGCCTGCAAGGACGTCATCGCCCCAGTGACGTGTGACTGTGCCATGTATCACTCAGGACTGAGTCTGGTGACTGGGAGTTATCCCGTGAGAAGCAGAGGGACCCATTCGGGACCCCTGGGGCGAGGCCGGCTGCAGATACAGCCCCTGCGCACCTGTGTGTGTGTCCCCAGCCTTGTTGACTCTGAGCTCTGAAGCGCCTTCCAGTTCAGTTCCACAGAGGCACTGGGCCCTCTTCAGGCCGGACGCCATGCCAGGCACCGTGGCACACAGGCGCCACTCGATAGGGTGTGGTCTCAAAGGGAAGACAGGAAGACAACCCCCCAAAATGCCATTTGTCCCATGAAGGGGAGATGAGGGTGTGGTGGGGACTCCGTGAAGGGGCGGTCAGGCTTCCCGAGAGCCATGACTCCGCTTCTGCCTGTGCGGGCAGGCTTGCTGTCCCTCTCCCAGGCGCCCGAGGGAAGATGGGGATGAGCCAGTCAAGTCCTCCTTCCTTTCTGAGGAGAGCTGGCTTTTGGTGTCTCCAGACCCTGAGTTCCAGCAGAGACCTAACAGGGAGATGTGGCGCGTGCTCGGGAGGAGCCCGGGACGGTGTTTGCTGGGCACCTGTTCTGCTCGTTAGCACGGGACCCAGCAGTGACAGGCGCAGGGAGACTCTTGGCCGAAGAGCTAGGACTGGTGCCGGTGGCGACACATGACTGGGCGTGGCCTGTGCCCTGGTGGAAGTCAGAGAATTGGAGAAGCTTGCTGGAGGCTCCAGGGCTGGAGCGCGTGACTATGCACCTGCAGCGTTTCAGGTCAGTCCGTGCAGCGTGCTTGTCATTTTATTCCCCTTCTGAGCAGGGGAATAATAATTTCTGTCTCATGGACTCACCATGGACATGACCCGCACTTTGGGTCCCAGAGCAGCGAACTCCTCTGCTTTGCTTGTGTCTGTCTGTGCTCGGGTGAGGCTGCACTTGAGCAGACCCCTCAAATCCGGACTTTGAACAGGCCTGGTCTGTGGCTTCTGCCTCGGGCTCCCTAAAGCCCCTGAGCCTGGTGGGGCCAGCAAGTCTGGCTGCAGGTCGAGGGGAGCAGGGGCTGCACCTGCAGCAGCCTCACTCCAGGAGACCTAGGAAGTCCCCATGGTTTGCGGACGAGTGTCTCCGGCAGGACTGGACTCCACATCTGCTTGATTCTTGCTTACAGGGTTGTTGTTTTTTTTCTTGGGTGTTTGATTGAATTCTTGGGGCCTGACACTAACAGGGGACTCTGTTTACCTCCATTCCTCCCTCCTGCTCCACATGACTAGGCAGGAAGCGGCAGCTATGGGCTGTTGTGTCCAGGCATTTAAGAAAGGCCTTCCCAGGGCACAAAGATGGGAGGTGCTCCTCCTGGTGGCCTGTGGACAGGGCCGAGTGTGGGGCAGGACTAGCGGAGATAGGAGCTCCAGCGAAAGGCGTTCATATACCGGAGGTCGGAGCGGTGGCGGTGCAAGGCCTCAGGCCCCAGGTGCCTCCTGTCTCTCTCTGGACTGGCCTGGATGCTAGTTAGCCTCTTCACAGGCTGTCTGCACGTCTGTGTTGGCACCTCACCGGGCCCTCGCTTCTCAAGTCTGGAGAGCAAACCACCCCAGTGACTCCCATGTGGCTGTGAGGGCTCCTACCCAACGACTGGCTTTACAGTTGTTCATGGCTTGCCCTCCAGAGAAGTGCTGGGGGCAGGGAGGTGAAGGCCCCCTCCTGGCTCTGTCTGTGGGGTCCAGTGTCCAGTGGTTATTTCCCAGTCTGGGGGTCCCTGGGGCCGTGGTGGAGTGGCTCTTTGGGCACCCTACTTAATGCGGTGACTGCTGGCACCTGAGGGTCAGGAGGACGTGGGATAATGGAGCACGTCGCTGGGGATGTCTCAGCTTGAGGTGTGGAGGCGGGGTGGCTTTTTATCAGCCTGGCTTGAAACGCAGACACCTGCCCTGTGCTTTTGATTGTAAATCCGTGGCTTAGCCAACGCCTGCCCCGACATCTCCCCGTCGGCCTGGCCGGTCAGCTGGCCCGGAGAGCACCGGCTTCTTCAGAGCCTCTGCGGAAATCCGCCCCCGCTCTGCCCCCGGGTCAGAGCCGCAGGTGCCGGGCTGGGCTGGCGGATAAGCGCGGCCCCACATCGCTAACATGTCATTAGTACGTCCAGTCCCCTCCCCCGTGCTGACATGCAGGGACATGGCCTTCCCTCCCAGGCTCCTGAGTGACATGCTGCTTTCGACTTCGGGTTTGCAGCTGAGTTCTACAGCCTGGGCTCCCGCAGACTTCCCTTCCCACGCCTGCCACTGTCACAAAGGGCGGGCGGGCTCAGAGGTCAAGTTCTGGTCCAAGAGCTATGGTCAGCCTTGCCTGTCGCACTGGTCTCCAGACCGGCTTGTGCCCCACGTAAAAGGAAACTCCGGATTGTATGTGCAGAACTCGTTAGAGGTTTAAGAGACACTCTTGGAAGGTGGTCAGAATGCTCCTCACCTGCCTCTTGGTGGTGTCTGTCGCTGTCCTCTAAACTCTGCCAGCCTCGCAGCCCTAGGTGGCTCAGCCCTCAAGTTCCCCACTCTCCCACCTCACACCAGCATCACATCCAGCTCACCCCTTCAGACTGTCCCTCACATTTCTTTCCTTTCCTTTTCTTAGTTGGGCACCAACTCCTGCCCCGTGTCTGTCCCGGATTGTTGATCCCCCAGCTCTTAAAACCCTCAGTGGTGCTCCCAGCCACCCTCACCTCTGACCAGGGCGGCCCAGTCTAGCACCACTGACAGCCTGTTCCCTGGCACCACTGCGCCGGGCACTGTGACTGTGGCCACAGATTTGTGCATCTAGAGATCTGGTTTGATGGCAGCAGGGAGCACGCAACTCCGTCTGTGCAGCAAGCTCGTGGGCCCTCTGGGAGGGGACAGGGCTCGCTATGCTTCCAGTTGTCTTCCTGTAACACTGACTGACGAGCTCTTTTCTCATCCCGGCTTAACCCCACGATCCCTGGAGAGTGAGCCCAGCACTTCGAGTTGTGCAGCCATTTCCGCAGCAAGTTCGGACAAGCCAGGTCTGACTGTTCTCCTTTTGTTCGGCAGCTCTGTTGTGACCGGAACAGCTTGTTGTGGGCACTCCTCACCCCTGAGGATCTGGGACCTCAGCAGGTAAGAGATTCCAGCGGCGCCTGGTTCCAGTGGGGGAGGTGCCGGAGCAGTGGGCAGAGGCCCGAGCCAGCCTGCTCCGTTGGCCACCAGCAGCCAGGAGGCTGGGGGACCCTGGCTGCAGCTCAGTGGAGCATTCGGGGTTAGCCAAGGGGCTGCAGCAGTCGTTTTTAACAGGTGAGTGACCTCGCGTTGAGTTCACGATACTCTGTCAGGGGTGCGTGTGCGGTGACAGAAAGTCCCACCTACAGAGATGGCTTTTCTGAAAATGGCCTACAGATTCATAGAAAGAATTATACAGAACAGTTAAAATGCACACAGGTTTTATTCGCAATTCTCTGCCTTGGCACGCCTGACACATTCCCATCTGATTACCTGCCATTCTGTTGTTGTTTTGTTAACTTTTTATTTTGAAGTCATTATAGTTTCATGAGAAGTTACAAAAATACGACAGCAAGATACCTGGGTAGCATCTTGTATCAGATATAGATATAACTTATATGATATCAAAGTCAGGAAATTGACATTGATGGAATCCACAGAACTCTGTTCAGTTGCACTCATTTGAGTGTATAGTTCTTTGCAATTTGACCCAGCAGTAGGTTTATGTAGCCACTGTCACAATCAAAACAAAGAACTGTTCCCTCGTCAGCACAAAGATCCCTTGCTCCCCTTTTCCTTTTTTTAAGAGGAATGAAGGCAGGCAGGCAGGAGGAAGAAGCGTTTCATTTAGTTGTTCATTTAAGCTGTTTCCCTGGCCCCAGGCGGCGAACCCAGTTCCTTGAGCAGTAAGTGGACTATACCCCAGGCATCGGCTTAACACCTGGGCCACCGGGGTGCACCACGTCTCCCTTTAAAGTTCTTTCGTTCTTCCTTCTGTACTTCCTCTTGTCCTTAACTGCTGGCAACCATGCAGGTGTTCTCCGTCTCTATAATTTTGTCATTTAGAAAGTATTGTATAAAATGGAATAATTATAGTATGGAGTCTTGAGATTTGCTTAAACAAACACACACCCCCACCTTGTAATTCCCTTGAGACCCATACAAGTTGATGTTTCTATTAATAGCTCCTTCCTTTTTATTGCTGAGCACTGTCCCCTGGTATGGATGTACCACAGTTTTTCCACCCCGATAAAATAGCATTTCCCTGTTAAAAGACATTGGTTTGTTTTCAGTTTTTTTAACTGTTGTAAGTAAAGCTGCTGTGAACATTTTTGTACAGGCTTTTGTGTGTGTATCCATGCTCGTTTCTCTGATAAGTGCCCCGGAGTACATCTGCTGGGTCATTTGGTGTCTATGTTTAGTTGTTTTTACTTGCCAAGCTGCTTTCCATAGTATCTTTACCATTTTATATTCTGACCCTTCTGTCTGAGAGATCTAGTTTCTCCATATACTCAACATCACTTGATATTGTCACTATTATTTTAGTGATATCTCATGGTCTTAATTGTAATTTCCTTAATGGCTTCCATGTGCATATCTGCCACCTTATATTCTCTTTGATGAAATGTCTGCTCATGTCTTTTGCCCATTTTCTAATCATATTGTTTGCCTTTTCACTGTGGATTTTTAGAGTTCTGTATATATTTTAGAGATTGTCAGCTATGTGGTTTGCAAATGTCTTTTCCCATATGTAGCTTAGCCTCTCCTGTATGCAGGACCAAAGTTTTAAATTTTGATGAAGTCCAGATTATTAACTTTTCCTTTCATTGATCATGCTTTTGGCATCAAGTCCAAGAACTCTTCAGTAGCCCTGTGCGCCCACATTGGTTTCAGCACCGTAACTCCCAGCATTGCGAGGACATGCTCTTCTTGTCTGGCTCCTGGGCTTGGTTGCTTTAGAGGCCTCTTCTTTCTCTCCATCTCCCCTTTTTCCTGAAAAAGCCATAGTATCTTTAGTCTTTCACACACATACACACACACGTGCGCGTGTGTGCACACGTGCGTAAAATGACATGTTTTCAATATGATGTTCTCTATAACGTTCTCGTGATGGCTGTCTAGAAACAGGCTACATCTTTAGCTCTGAGAGTTAGAATGCTGACCCGTCATCAAGGATTGTTCTGTTTCCTGGAGTTGCGATCCAGGACAAGAGAACTGAACGTCACCGCTGAAGGACAGGCCCTTAAGTATCTGATTGTTCCTGTCCCTCCGGGGTCTTCTTTTTTCCAGACCAAAAGTCAGTTGTTGTTCATAAACATAGTAGATAAGTTAGGATGCTTTTGGCTGTAAATAATGAAGAACTAAGTAAAAGTGGCTCAAATAGCAAAGCTATTGTTTATTTTTTAAGGAAAGGTGCAGGCAGGAATGAAGATGAGCAAAGGCAGGCAGGCAGGAAGAGAGGAGGATGAAGCATTTTATTTTATTTAGCTGTTCATCTTGGTTGTTTCCCCAGCCTCTGGTTTTGAACCGGGAACCTTGGATGTATGTGGACTGCACCCAACTTCTCCACCAGGGCACGGTCATCAGGGGTCCTTTTCAGATGAGGAAGGCTTTCCTAGAGTCTCAGGAAGACATCTCATATTCCGTGAGGCAAAACCGTTCCAGTTCTTACCCTAAAGTCTGGCAAAGGAAATGGAATGCCCAGAGTCAGCTCTGAGCCTGGCCAAGAGCCCAGCTTCTCTCCAAGAATACTGGCCATGGGGGAGCAGGGGTGGGCCCCAAATCAGGGTTTGGTCAGCAAGAAAGGTGAGGAGCAGGTGGGTGGGTGACCTGCAGTGTTGGTCTCGTAATGGTGTGGGACCTGAAAGCTTTTCTAATTGATCAGGTCTGATCCCTCTTGGAATGGGCTATTCACAGCCGAGTGCCCGACAGGAGTGGACTGATGAGTGGTGGAGCTGTCACCTCCCTTTGCTAGATGTGTTACTGCCGTCAGTGCAGCTGATTGTCACAGCACACTGTTGCCCACAGAATAGCACTTTCCATGTTTATAAGTGGAATCTAATTGTCCCTACCTGACAGAACTAGTATGTAAAACAAATTTTGGAGAAAGTGCCCGTAGTGTGCTTGTCGCCTTGGGGACATTCAACTTTCTCCTTCCCCACCCACAACTGTCTTCCACATTGGTATCTTGAGCTCGGGGGCTGCTCAGCCTTTCAATCCACCAAGAATCTGTGGCCAGTAGAGGGGATTGAACCTGTGACCTCATGGCAGAGAAGTCTCTTCAGAGTAAGGCTGCAGGCCGCAAAGGTGGGCGTGATTGCTGAGAGTCAGTTTCACTTAGTCCTACGGCCGGACCGTGTACTGGCACCATCTCAGGCCCAGGCAGAGGGGCGGCAGGGTCTCCAGGGCCCAGTTATATCTCCAAGGTGGAGTAATCCTGTGTAGCCTCTTCTGCCATGGTTGCCTTGGCAGGGGTGTTAGTGGTACGGGCTGGCAGTCAGGCTGGCGTTCTGAGGTTCCAGGTGGCATTTGCTTATGAAAGTCTGAGATTGCTAGCCCCAAACTCTAGGTCTTTATGGAACCCCAAGGAACCCAAATGAGAAGAGGCACAGGCAGCCATGGCCTTGACTCTTCCTGGGTGACTGGAAATAGCTGCTGTGGCAGAGCTGCCCTGGCATCTCTTGGCATTTCTTTGACTCCAGCACCCAGACTGCCCTCACCTCCACCGAGGGGAGCCAAGTCTTGTCTAAACATCTCTCCTGTCACAGGGGAGCTTGGAGACCGGCTGTGTAGGGATGGAGGAAGGTCCCTGGTGGAGGCACCGCTTTTGGTGGGAGGAAACGGACAGACAGGACGACTGTCTGTAGCTGTCTTTCCCAGAGAAGCCTGAGCAGTAATAAAGCCATGTAGAAAATAGGATTAAGGTAATGAACAGGCAGGACAGAGTTTGATCTTTCAATAATGCCAAAGCCTGCCTGACAGGCCAATCTGGAAGGTGGGGCAGGACTGGGCGACAGGGCGGTGTGCGGTGCTGGGTGGGTTCTCTGCTTTTAAACTGTCACCACTGAAACTTGAGGAACAGGAGGATTTTCTCTTTTATGTGTTGTGTGACTTGGGGGAGGAGCAGCAGAGGGGCAGTTTTGCTCTGAGCATTGCCCCCTGATGGTGGGGGCTGACACACACCTCGGAGGTGTCAGCATGCTCATCCCTCCGGGTCTCTCAAGTACCTGTCCCCAGACAGCCTCAGCTGTCTTAGAATGCCCGGGGACCCCTTCAAGGTCACCATGGCTCCCTCAGGCTTTTGTTCCATAAGACCCCTGCAGACTCCTTACAACTGAGCAGGGGAGGTGCTGGCCGGCACACACAGGCCAGGCCCGCACAGCTCCACCGCCTAGATGACAAGGAGCTCGGCTGCCCACTCTCTTGTTCCTTTGCTGCCTTTCTCCTAGAGCTGGGACTGTGGGCTGGTCCAAGGAGAGGATTTTTAACCTGCCTAAACCAGATGGAGAGAAAGATGGCCCTTCACCCCATGTGGAAGTCCTGAAGTTTTGCCCCCGGGGTAGAAGGCCTCTGAGCTCCACCCTGACAGGCAGTGCAGACAGCTGGCCTCTGGAGTGTCTCTCATGAGGCCCTGGCGTGCTGTTTGGGCCCCGAAGAACAGTGCCAGAGCCGTCCTGTCCCTGATCGTGGGGTCTGGAGGAATCAAGGCCTGTCTTGTGTTCTCTGCACTTGAGCACGGACCCGTGACGAGGCCCTAGGAGGTACCGTGTTAGCTGTGGGGCACACGGCCCAGCTACTAAAAGGCCCAGGGCCCCGGCGGGCCAGATAGCGCGCACACGCCTCCACCAGGCTTACTCTTGCTATGGAGTCCACTTTTCTGCCAAGTGGCACCTGAGCAGTAGAGTCTGGAGAGCAGGGCACGAGGGGCACCCTTGGTGGTGGGCACAGGATGGTGATTCCAAACATGGAGGCGACATGGTGGGCTTCGCTGCAGCTCTCAGCCCGGGCTGTAAGGTCGGGAAGGGCTGGTGGGCTGGACGACCTGGCTCCTCCCAGGACACTGAGGGTCTGAGTCCTCCCCTGCACTGCCCTGTGTGTGTGGGCACACTCAGGGCCTCTGCACACGTCCCTCCGCTCTTGCTCGCGCTCTCCACTGTGGTCTGGCCCTCAGTCTCCTCTCCGCAAAGGCAGGGCAGACAGGCTTCTGACACGTTCTGACAGGTGCCTCTGTGTCCCCTCTGGGCCTTGGCTCCGGCTGACCCGTGCCTGGAACACCGCCCGCCTCACTCTTCATCATAAAGTGCTCCTCACCCTCCCCGATCCAGGCCGTCACTGGAATTGGTGGCCCTCGCCTCTCAGCACTGTCCAAGCACTCCGGGCCACCTTGTCGCCTCCACGGGGTCTGGTATGGATCCCCTCAGGCTAGCCACTTCTCAGGATGCTGGACAAAGCACCGGAAGTGAGTGTCACGGCCACTGGCATCTGGGGCAGCAATGAGCCCTTGGCTGCAGCCCTGTCACTGGGAGTAGCCAGTGTCCCGAGCAGAGGCCCCCCCGGCACCGGCACCGGGAGCGCCCATCCTGCAGGGTGTGGCTGTGTCTCCGCCTCTGCCGGAGAGGGGTCTGGCCCTCAGTCAGGGTGATTATGGGAATTGCCCTGTTTAAAGTACCTGCCTTCTCCTTTGAAAGTATTACTGACAGCTTTTTTCATTTTCTTTTTTCTTTACCTCTTTAAGGAACCCTGTAATTTCTCTCTCTTTCTCCCCCCTTTCCTTTTTCTTTCTTGTCCCCTCTGTCCCCCTGAACTCTTTGAAATCGGCTCTCTGCCTGCTGACACCAAACTGATACTTTGCGTCTCACTTCTCCTTATCCCTTTATGGCAACAGATGTTGAAATTTTGTATCCTTTTATCTGCCCGCTGCCCCTTCCTGTAATTACGGCCCCTTGTTAGCAGTACAAAGTGGGCTGCCCGGCTGCCTGGCCTTTTGAGCCATTGTGTCTGAACACACGTACGCGGGTGGTGCTGGGGGCCGTGCACACGCACATGCGTGAGAGCTGTGCGCTGGGGAAGGCCCTTCCTCTCCCTGCCCTGGGTCAGTGCAGTGTCCAGGGTCTGCTTCTCGTCTCTCCCGTGTGTGCCCATGGGACCATCTCCTTGCTGACCTCCCACCCTCACCCTCAGGCTGGACTAAGACAACTGCTCTGTCTAAAAGTGCCATGGCACTCTGCCACCCACAGAGGCCATGCCACCTGGGTGGGTGCCAGCCAGATCCCGCTATTCCCCCACAGGCGTGTTCACCTCATGCCCAGGCCCCCCGCCAAGCCACTATTGTCTTCCTCTGGGCTCCGTCTTTGCCTGTCACCAACCTGTCGCTCACTGAAATGACAGTACCCACAGCCAGAAAGCCTCTCCTCTGCCCCTGTAAAACTGTTCCACCTCTGCTGGTGCCCGCCATGTCCCCCTCTCACTGCTAGGCACAGGAGACTTCCCTCCCTCACTGGGGTCAAGACCCCTATGGGCAGGGACAGTGTCTACTTCACAGTTCCCTTCAGCTTCTATTAAGCATGATGCCTGTATACAGAAGGTGCTCAATGAATGGTTGTTGCTCAAAGAAAGGACGAGTGGGAGGGAGTGGATAGAAGGAAGGAAACACTTCCCCTCTCTTAGTGGCCATGTTGGACCCAGCTCATACCTTCAGGCCACCTGTGCCCTGGGAGCCACGGTTGTGTTCTGGAATAGCACATGTCAAGTGGGATAACCTCACATCCAAACGCAAGGGACGTGCTCCCATGAGGCCTCCAGGAACCCGGGTGTCAGCAGTGGCTCCGAGTGTGAAGGGCATTCCCATATGTGCTGGTGGGCGGTGGGGCAGGGTGTACGGCTGTGGCTGCAGTGGGAATGCCCCCGGGCAGGGGCATTCAGCTGGTGGGCTTGCTAGGGACCATCCCTATGTCCAACCCTGGCACCTAAGGCCTCTCCCCGACGGGTGTCTAGGCATTCAGGGCCAGTACTACCTCCAGTTGGTGGTGCCCACAGAAATGTGCTGGTCAGTCAGTGTCATATTTAAGTTCCCCTCCTCTCTGTCAGGAAGTCCTCTCCAGACGCCTCTAACCTCCAGGTCAGCCGAGTCCCCAGGCAGCAGGGTGGGCCGGCCGCAGTAGTTCCCTCCCCCAGCCCTGTCAGGGAGCCCGGCCTGGGGAGCAGTCTCCTCCCGCTGCCCCCCAGCCAGGCTCTCACAGGGCAACAGCGAGAGGGAATTTGCCGGGGTGTGGAGACCCTCAGCCCTCAGGGCTCCCAGAGGCCTGGACTGCAGATCAGGTCGGAGGCGCGGGCTTTTGTCTGGCTCTGCAGTGACGGCGCCCTTGCTCCTGTCTTGCCAGGGGCTGAGCTGCCACCTTGTTCTCACACAAGCCGTGTAACAACCGGCTCTTCACACCCCGCCTGCCCCCACAGAGAGAGGCCAGAAGCATTCTTGACATTCCTTGAAGAGAAAAGGGGTGAAATGTCTGAATTTGGGGGTCATCACGTTATACAAATTGCAATCTAATCGTTTTTACAAGAACACACTTGCAGTAAGAAAAGCAGCCCAGGAGGAGGGGCTGAGGAGGGAGACAGCTTGTTTTGTCCCTTCCCCCCGAAAGTTGGGGGCTATTGTCGCGCATCTCTCCCTCCACCAGAGCAGTTGGAGTTTTGTAGTTGAATTGGGCCTGAGGTGGGGGCCATGAGGGCCCTCGGGGCCATTTGTTTGTTTTCCCAAATCAAAGCCCCAGCAGGGCTCCGACGGCCCCGCTGGGCCGCTATTGGAAGAGACAGGCCATTTCCCAGAGCCTGGGGTGTCAGTTTATGCTCTGAACTTAACCTCCCAGCACCACACAGCAGAGCCGGAGGGTCCCGGCCTAGAGGCGAGAGAAACTGTATCTTTTTATTGGCCCATTTAGAGTGTGTGTGGCCATTTCAAAGAGTCAGAAAACAGCGCTGCATAAACTCCTCAGCCCCTGCTAGGGCCAGGCTGGCAGACCTCGTCGTGGACTCACAGCAGACTTGGCCCAAAGTAGGGGTTGGCACTGGCTCTGGCCCTTGGGTCTCTGCATGGTGTCAGGTCTGTGTTTCCTGTCATACACAGTGGCATGACTGTAGTGGTGACCTGGACACCAGGGCCCAGGATGGCAATTTGGTCTGAGTGTGGCCCTTCCCTGGCCAGCCTCTGGGTGCCCGGGTCCAACTTCGTTCTCAGCCCTGTGACCAGCAGTAGACAGGTAGGGCCGTGCTGGGCTTCACGCCCCACCCCCACTGCCTTTCATCTTCTATTTCAAACAGACAAACATGAAATTACTTCTGTAGATTAAAGGGGAGAGCTCCTCAGTCATTCCTGAAGGCCTCACTAATGGAAGGGGCTGGGCCCCCAAATCTGGAAGGAGAGGAGGAACCAAACAGCCCCTTGCCTGGTGTGTGCAAACGTGCACGTGCACCTGTGAAAGATGGCCCTTCGGGGCTCTGGCCTGCCCAAGGGGTGAGTCATGGCTGGTGGCCCATATGGAAAAGCAGAGCTTCCTGGGAGCCGACTTGGAGCTAGGGCTTACCTCCCTGCCCAGGGCTCAAGGGGAAAAGGCAGAGCGGGCAGAAAGGGGCCCACAGCCGCCGCCTTCCTGCCCTCAAATGGTTCCACTGGGGAGAGGGAGTTTGAGGGTCAGCACACGAGAGGTGGGAGCACAGGGGCCGAAGTCGCTTGCACGTGTGTGGCGGCCTCGATTCTGCCTCATGCCCTTGAACACTGCGGGGGCCGAAGCTGGGCTGATGAAACCACAGTCCTCCCTGCCATGCTGGGACCCCTTACCTGGGTGTCCCTGAGAAGTGTCACAGCCTGCTTCTCCTGCCAGGCCTCGGAGAAGAGCCCAGCACCTCTTGGTTGAAGCTGAGGGATCAGGCCTGGAGGGCACCCCTCTTCTCCTTCATTCCCCCAATCATTCTTCAGAAATTCACTGCTGCTACCCGTCCTCTAGCCACAGGGATTATCAGGTGCACTTGATGTTGAGGAGGAGTTGCTAAGGCCAGGAGGCCTCCCTACGTGGTTGCTAGGGGTCTGGCATCAGGGCAAGAGGTCTGCCCACTGCCGCGGTCACGGAGGGAATTACACAGTCACAAAGAAATTGTTCTTCTCGGTAATCTGCTCTCAGCCACCGAGAGGGGTGAGGGTGGGGGAGCGAGGTGGAGCCCAGCGGGCTGGGGGCTGTGATCACAGAGGCGTGCTAGCCCCGGGCCGGGGGCCAGCGGCCCAGGAACACCAGGACCAGCCCGCTAAGCTGCTTTCTCAGCGATTTTTCTCCCCAGACACAAAGGTGTTTACTTGTTTTAACATCTCCTGGGACCCCCCTTCTCCCTTTGTGTGGTCTTTATCCCCGACGAGGTTTGAGCCCCAGATTACAGGCGGGAATTAAGGCACTGGACTCAGGCAGTTCAGAACTGCGTGACCTGCAGGATCAAGGCGTATAAAGTAACCAGTGTGTGTGTAAGGGGCCGACCCCTTCTGCAGGGCCCGTTCATTGTCCTGAGGAGTTGCTGGCAGCAGGCAGCCAGCACGCAGGTGTGGCAGAGGGGCTGCTGGCAGCTGAGTAAGGCCTTTGGCTGGGGAAGGGGCGGAGATGGGGTGAGGGACAAGGCTAGGGGTCCAGGCATCACCCCCCAGATCCCTTCCTAAGGGGGTCTAGTCCTAGCTCAGAAAGGAGTGCAGCCTTTCCCAGGGACTGATGCCATTTGAAGTTCAAAGAACGTGTGTGGGCTGAGGTGGGACAGCCTCTCCTCCTCCTCTCCCCTCAGCGGGCAGCTGACGACACACCTGGGCAGTGACTTTCCCCCAGGGGCCGGGGTACTGGACGTCATGTATGAGTCTCCTTCCACTCTCCTGTCCTGTGGCTACGACACCTACATTCGCTACTGGGACCTCCGTGCCAGTGTCCGGTGAGTGGTGGGGACCCCAGAAGGGCACGGGTTCCACGTCAAGGGTTGGCAAGGTCAGTTCGAGCTGGGACTCCCATCTTGGGTGTCCCCGGACCCATGGCTGGAGGCAGTTAGCCAGCCCTGACAGGGGCGGCATCTCTCGGAGCCTCTGGAGCCATCAGCATTCCGTCTCAGCCCTTCGTGACACCCCCATGACTTCCGTGCCTTAGAAAGCCTGTGACACGGGGCCACGTGTGAAGCACAAATGGGCACAATGTGCCCTGGAGTCGGGGGCTTGGCCAGAGACCTTTACAGAGGGCTCCCCTCTAGGCCTGATTTGTAGACTGGTGACTCAGCTCCTCTTCCCCACCAGAACTGCTCCCTACGGCCCCTGGGGAAGCTGGGGTGGAGGTGGTCCCTGGAGCGCCCCTTGTGTCTCCTCCGCACAGGAAGTGTGTCATGGAATGGGAGGAGCCCCACGACAGCACCCTGTACTGCTTGCAGACGGATGGGAACCACCTGCTGGCCACAGGCTCCTCCTACTATGGCGTCGTGCGGCTGTGGGACCGGCGGAAAAGGGCCTGCCTGCACGTGAGCATCCGTTCCCACCTGGCGCCGGGAGATGCCATGGGAGCCGTGTGCTTGGAAAGGGTGGGAGGGCCCCTGTGGCGCGTATCCCCTTGCGCCGGGTCTGCACTCCTGGGTGAAGGTTCCGCTCCCCCTCAGGGAGCCTTGCCAGCCTGCACCCTGCGTTGCAGGCCTTCCCTCTGACGTCGACGCCGCTCAGCAGCCCTGTGTACTGCCTGCGCTTCACCACCAAGCATCTGTACGCCGCAGTCTCCTACAGCCTCCACGTCCTGGACTTTCAGAACCCTTGACAGCAGGGCCGCCAGCCTTTGGGCCAGGGAAGCCACTACTCAGGGACCCCTCCTGCCTGGAGGGTGCAGTGATGCCGCCTCCGCCGGCCCTGTGCCACTAGACCTGTGAGCCTGGCATG
The DNA here is from genome assembly GCA_004363575.1 of Solenodon paradoxus. NCBI lineage: Eukaryota > Metazoa > Chordata > Mammalia > Eulipotyphla > Solenodontidae > Solenodon > Solenodon paradoxus. The sequence goes on along the minus strand of RJWH01002447.1, from coordinate 215,758 downwards.
TGGGCACCTTCAGCAGCGGATTGACTGGGGAGCTGGGGTTACCCAGAGCGCAGGCCCCTCGGAGCAGTTGGAGAAAAGGCACCTGCTGCTTCGGGAGGCGCTGCTGGCAGCCGGGCCTTGCTTCCCGTGGGCCAGAGCGAGGGGCTAGAGGCTCCACACGGGCCCTTCCTCCAGCTGGGACACAGAGTGAGGGGTGCTCCGGCACTGCCAGCACCCATGTGGCACTGACCCCACCCTTGACCAAGCTCTCCACAGTGGGGTCTCATTCCTGGGGCTGTGGCTGGGTCTCGCCTTGCAACCAAGGAAAGAACGGGAACCCAGCAGTGCGGAGCTGCCCACCTGCAGGTTGGCTGCCGAAACGAGCTACACTGCTGCTTTGTGAAATAAAGCTGGGTTGTTCGCAGACCTGGTTCTTCCCTGGCTGTGGAGTCCCAGGAGGCCCCTGGGAGAGGGAAGAATGAATTCAAAGTTGGGGGTGCACCTGTGCACCTGCTGGGGATAGAGTAAGAGCAGCCTCATGGTGCTGTGTCCCAAAGAGCCGGCTTCTCTTCAGAGACACCCCTCACGGACCCCTCGCCCCTTTGAGTGTGGGGTGGGTGACGCCTGTGAAGTGTGGGCGGGGCCTGGGGTGTGGCTGCTGTCCGTCTGCGGTGAGGGTGACGCTTCACCGCTGCAGCAAGTGCGCCGTCCAAAATGCTGAGTCTGGCTCTCCACCCACAGCACCTGTATTCTTGAGTCTCCTCTCCCGCCCACACCTAGGTTAGGGAGTTCCTTGGGCCACGTCTGCAAGCTGAGGTAGCGCAGGATCCCTTCCAGCCTAGTCTTCGTCGCGTACATATCTCAAGGCGTTCTACAAGGTACGTCTGAAGGGCCCCAGGCTAGAGACAGGAGCATACAAAAGTGGACAGAGGCGCACCCTGGTGGCCAAGTGGAGAAGGCCACTAGATGTCCACATACATCCCAAGGACCCAGGCTCGAGCCCCTGGCCAGGAGGAACGCAACCAAGATGAACAACTAAATGAATGCCTCTTCCTTTCTTCCTGCCTGCACTTTTCTTTTACAACAAAAATTTAAAAAGTGGACAGAGGGCAGTCCACTCACAGTGACTCGGAATGAGTTTACTCGGGAGAGGGAACTGAAGCCTGAGGCCCGGTCCTCACAGAGCTGGATAGCTCCTGCATTGGAAAGGCCCAGGCCTCATGGGCAGAAAGGCAGGGTCACACCCACCCTCTGTGGGGTGGAGGCTTGGGGTCCCTACTGGGTCTTGCAGTCCCCATCACCGCTGTGGGCCGTCTTTACCTTCTTCAGCTCCTTCTGCAGCTCTGACTCAGCCCATAGGACCTCCTTCGGCTTCTGGTACTGTGGATAGAGCCAGGAAAAGACATCCGTCAACCCCTCCCTAGGTGCGCACATATGCCATACCTTCTGACCCCTTTATTTGAAGATAAGGACATGGGGGCCTACAAGGTTAAATGATTTACTTAAGGTCACCTGGCTGCAGAGGCAGTGGTGTTGGACCAGCCCTGTGAGGCCTACCTCCACTCCGCTCTTGTGCCCTTCCAGCTGTCATCTGAGAAGGGGTTCCTCACTGAGCCCCCACCCCAGCTGTCCATGAAGTAGATTCCTGTTCCTAGCAAGCACACCCCAGAGGTTGGAACCCGGGCCTCCTAGGAGATGCGAAGTGGGTGGGACAGAGGGACCCTCTCCTTGATGCCCTGGCCGAGAAGTCTGGGTGAATCTTACAGAGATGATCAGGGTGCAGTTGGCGTGTGCAAAGCTCAGTGAGGACTCCTCCAGAGGGAGCTGGTATCTGTCTAGGTCAGGAATGGAGAACTTCTTGTAGTACCTGTGGGGACACCAAGAGGCCATGGGGACCCTGAGCAAAGGTGACCCAACAGCTGGGTAGCAGGCTCTCTGCCACCAAGCCCTTCCACAACCAGAGAGGAGAAAGGGAATCCAGTTATGGCCTATGGTCTAAGGCCAGTCCAGCAGTAGAACAGAGCCGTCAGAGTTCACGGTTAGACCAGGCAGTGGACACAGCCTACTGTGGGACAAGACGGTTCAGCCACGCTGGGCCTCCTCAGCCCCAAAAAAGATGGGACATGGACTAACAAGGGACAGAATATGAGCATCTAGGGCCGTCTCCCACAGCTGGGACGTACAGTTGCCATTTATATAGGACACCGGGACATCCGCTAAAGACCTCAGCTACTTTTTCCTCTTTTAAGATCTTTCAAGGCCTTGTTAGTCTGACTGTAGATCAGAGAGGAAATTGCTTTCCTCTCTCAAGGAGGAGAAACTTCCTGAGAGGACAGACCATGTGGCTCATCACAGAAGGAGGGTCCGAGACCCAGACTAGCTTCCTCGGATCCCTTCTGCCGTTTTCACCGGCACACTGCCCCGGCGTCTGCAGGTGCCGCCCCAAAGATTAATGACTTTTTTAAAAACGAAAAACAAAAAGCTCCCAACACCCAAATCATCACGTGGTAATTAGACGGGTTTGCAGGGTATTTGACCCCCTTCCCCGAAGTGGGAACTCAGGTTCAGAGTGATCTGCCTTCCCTGATGTCGCAGCCAGTTGTCACGGAGTCAGGATTGAGCTCCTTGCTCCTGGTCTGGTGCCTTTTACACAGCACAGAGAAGGGCCTCCATCCGCCGCGGAAGCCCGGCCCGGCCTGGGCACAGCCTTGCTGAGCCGTCTGAGCTGGGACAGGGCGCTGCAGGCAGCTTCCAACACACTCAAGTGAGGGGCTGGAGCAGTAGCGGCTTTTCATTCTTCAGAAGGGCCTGGTCCCTGTGGTGACAGCACCCCCACGTCCATTTCAAAAGCCCCATGCCCTGGGGACTACGAGTTGACATCAATGCGGCACTCCTGCCTGCTCTCCTGACCAAATCCCTCAGTTTAGAAGCTCTCAGGGCCCCTCTGCTCCAGGTTCCCTGCTCCCACCAAAGTGCGGGGACCCATGGCAGGGAAGAATGTTTACTTAAAGGCTGACAGTTCAAAAGGAGTTGGGGCTGGAAATACTAATGGCACCACACGTTTGCTTTATCTTCCAAAGCCCTGCCCCGGGGAAAAGCCATCCATCTGCCTGCACATGGGGTGGAATGCCCCTCACCCTCTCTGCCTGGCTGGCCCAGGCTGAGGGTTCTTCCTGGGGCCATGGGTCTGACCAGCAAAGGTGGCAGACACTGATAATAGGGGGAGTCAAAGGTTAAACAGCAGAGATTAGATGAACACAAAGGCTTGTTAGGAAGTGTTAACATCTTCCCTGCAAATATATACAAGCAGCAGAACCAGAGACAGCCAGGCACACGCAGCACAGGCCTTGCAGGGGCGGGGCTGTGGCGGCACCCCTGCCGGTGGAGGCCTTGTGTTTCTGCTACAGACTAAACCCTAGGGTGGCTCTGAGCTCCCTGCAGACACACATGCTCTCCCACTCCTGTCTGCAGCCATACAATGAAAGGTGACAGTTACCAGTGCTTCCTCTGGGCCAGGCACTGTTCTATCCACATTCAATCCTCAAAACCACCCTCTTGGGCCAGCGACCTCAGTTTTCGTCTTTTCCAAGTTCAGGATCTTGCCGCCATCATGCAACAGGGAAATGGAGAAGCCCATGTTACCACAGGTAATTCCCCAAACCCGGCCCTCCGTCTCTCCACGGGATCTGTGCTTCCTGCCTCTGTCCAGGGATACGGCGGGTATCCGGGCTGGTCCCGGATCCAGGCAGCCTGCAGCCCTCTCTCCAACGCAGGCCTTCCTTTCTGAATGCAGGCCACCTAGCCTCCGGGCTCAGTTTCTTCCTCTGAAGTCCTTCCTCAGGGAATGAAGAACCTGAAGCGAGTGTAGAGACTGGAGAAAACCACCTCTGCACCTCTCTTCAACCTGTGTCAAAATGACAATGCCTTCCCTTTTGGCTATTTCAGAAATGACCCTGTACCCTGTCACTCTTTCACTGTCTTCCCCTCCCAATTTCCAGCCCTTTCCAAACCCGTTCTCCCTTGCAGTGAATGGAAAAAGCGAACAGGAGGCCAGCCTCTGAGAGGCTCTGGAGGAGGCTGAACACAGTCACGGGGCGGCTGTGTGCCATCGGGGGCCAAGCTGCAAGCACCTGCAGGGGCGCCTGCGCACAGGCTGGGCCAGAGTCACCTCAGCCACAAGGCCTTAGAAAATCAGTATTTAAATCTTCTCTTTGTTAAAGAAAAGGTACAGGCAGGAAAAGAGGAAGACGGAAGAAGCACCTATATGTCTCACTTAGTTGTGCATCCTGCTTCGTCACCCTGGACCCAGGACACAAGCCTGACTCCTTGGGATGTATGTAGACTGTGCTAGCCAGAGGCAGCAGACCTAACCACTACTCCACTGGGGCGCCACTTCTTTTCCAGCGGGCACACCCTTGTGGAGCAGGCAACTGAGACGCTGGCATACAAACCACATGCAGCCCAAGGACCTACGTTCAAGACCCAGGCCAGGGTGAAAATCAAAATGAACAACTAAAAAAGATGTTTCTTTCTCCTTTTCCTTCCTTGTCTTAAATGCTTCCTCCGCCTCTCCTTTCCATTTCTCTTTAAAAAAAAAAAAATCAAGACTCCAGGCAAACTGGTCATCCCTGCCCACAGTCGCTCCTGCCAAGAGGGTCATAACGCACATCCACGTACTGAAGGCTCAGAGGTTCCGCCATAGAGAAACCTGATTAACTCCAAGATCCCTAAAGACACTGACCGCAGAGTCCTTTCCCCAGTGATGCCTGGCACCACCTCCCACAGTGCTGGGACACAGGTGCCCAATCAGTTCCAGGTCCAGGGGGAAGCAACCAGTGTGAACAACGAAATGAAAATAAAGATGCTTCCTCCTCCTCTCTTTTCCTGCCTGCCTGCTCACCTTCATTCCTGCCTGTACCTGTCCTTTAAAAGAAAAAGTTCCCCAAACCATCTGAGGTGGGATGGTGAGTCACCTGCCACAGAGGAGGAAACTTGCCCCCAAACCACAGCTAACCAATGGCAGAGGCCAGAGTTAAGTCGACATCTTTCCGCTCCGACACCTTGGTTCTAGGAGAGAACCCTCTTTCTGCACAAATGCTCTTCTCAGGAACAGACCGGGACCCTGGAAAATCCCTTCCTTCCCTCCCTGATTCAGCCCCACTGACACCTGAGGTCAAGGACAATATCCAGGAAAATCAGTTCTTTCCAGAACAGTGGCCAACCCAGTTCTCCAGGAACAAGACAGGCTGTTAGTATACCCATACTCTGGAACATGAGAACAGGGGCAGGGCACAGAACTCAGGTGAAGGAAGAAGTCGAATCAGAGAGACACATGAGACAGTGGCAAAAATGGTGGAAACCTGGACACGGAGACTGTCACTGTGGACAGATTGCCAAGCTGACTTTATAACTGCACTTACATAATCACTCATATAGAACGCAGACACATATGGACCTCGCCTACCTCCAGTTGATGTGATGACCAGAAGACGTTTTAAAAAGTATCCCGAGAAAGTTAAATGCTGCTCAGGACCGGCCATTCAGCTGTTTAATTAGAGTAAAGGAGTAGAGCACATCACTCCTCCCGGCAGAAGAAGAAAACCACGAGGCTCAGGACAGAGCAGCAAAGAGCTGGCTAAGGGTTAGCAGCCTCTCCAGCTCACCTCCCAGGAGAGGCCTTGAGGAAGGCTGGACTGAGCCAGGCTGGGAACCTGTCAGTACCCAGGTGGGTACTGACCGTCCCCTCTCCTCTGGGAAGCTAACCCTGGCCCTGTCCCTCCCCAGCACTACTCCCAGCCCTGGGACTCCCCATCAGGACAGAGCCTTTCCTCGCTTCCTCGGGCTGCGGTGGGCTTCTCGCCACTGAGCCCCTGGCCGACAGCGCCACCTACGGCCGGGTATGCGCAGGAGATGGGACCCAGAGGATCTCTCCACAGATGAATTTTTTGGTGAGCAAGCTGGCCTCTCCTCTCTCTCCCTGGTAATCACATTTCTGCCTGATATCTGTATTCGACAGTGACCTCTGGGGGACAAAAGGGAGGCAGCAGCCAGCTCCAGAAACTGCTGGGCTGCAGATTCAAGTGCTATCAGAAGCACTTTTGTTCCCGGTTTGGGCCCAGGGCCTCTTACGCCAGGGAATGCTTGCTGAAGCACGGAGTTTGTTTTCCTAAAGGCAATTTCTCTGTTGTCTGAAATTGCTAAATTCCACTTTGGGCACTGACTCCTGTTAATGATGAGAACAATAACGGGAATAAACTGCCTTTTATCTGAGGGCTTCAAAGTGCTTTATAAACGCAAACCCTTATTATTATGACTGTATTTATAGACAAGGCCCCCTGCAGGGGCTGCTGGATGCATGTACAGCGATAATCCTGAAATTAATTCATTCATCTCCACCCCTCCCCATCCCCTTAACCCTGCCAGAGTGACAGGGCGTGGGGGTCAGAGAGGAGGGGACCCACGGTTGCAGGTGGGGAGTCCTGCTACTTCCCCGGGGGCTCGGGGACCTGCGGGGGATGGGAGGGGAGGCCTTGCCACAGCACCTGGGAGATGGAGACCAGAAGATGTGGGACGCCACTGAGCTAAGCCGAGCGCTGCAGAGGCAGCCTGGGTGGCCTCACAGCTGTCAGGAACCCTTCCATCTCTTCCGTGGGAGCAGCCCCCAGCAGTCCTCGGCCTGGGTCGAGGCGGATTCCTCACAGAGCTCTGCTCTCGGAAATGACCGATGCATTTCCAAGGTGGCCAGGCTGGAAGCCACTGGTCCAGGACCAAATCCCCAGCATGACTGCCTTCTTTTCCCCCAACTCCCATTCTGCCTCCCCCTCAGCAGACCACAAGGAGGAGCAAAGGGAAGTTGAGTAACCCACCTGAAACAAAATGCAAGACCTCCGAGAGGCCACAGCACCTGCCCACTGTCCCTCGGTCTAGGGAGGGACCCAGTTTGAGGCTTCCGGGTTAACTGTGTTAAAGTCCTGTAACAGCCACCTCAGAGAAGTGTGCCTGCTAGGCCAGAGCTCCCTGCCAGCTCTGACAGCAATGTCACCAGGTCAAGCACGCCATGAAGTAACTCCCATCAGTAGATCAAGGTCGCAGTGACCTTACGGCAGAATCACATAAAGTCACAAGTTAAAAGCCAGGGGATTCCCTCATCCCTTCATTCATTCAGCAAATGCTGAGACCCGGTGTATGCCACACACTGGACCAGAGCTGCTGTTCAAGTGTCCCTGCCCTGAGGGAGCCGACTGCAGCTTTCGAGCTGGTCCTGCAGCGCCGAAGCCCCTCAGCTTCGGTACCGGCTGGGGTTTGGGGGTTTTAGTACAGCCCACTCCCCTCCCTCAGGGCAGGAGGCAGCAGATCCTCTGCCCTCTGGGGGAAGGAGCAGTCCGCCCCACGCTCAGCTCAGACCCGCTGCCCCACTGCTCACTTTTTGTTGGTTGTCCGGACAACGATGCACCGCTCCTGGTCCACACGGACGCTGTAGACGCCCTTCGGGTAGGGGAGATTTCGAATCCGCCACTGGAAACTCATCTTGGTGTCCTTGCGGATGAAGATGGGCTGCAGAAGGCAAGCCCAACTCAAGGACGCTTGTCAGGAAGGGGTGGGAAGGGACAGCACCCTCCTCATAAAGCTTTACCCAGGGTCACAAGTCCCTCAGCCCTCCCCACACCTCCCTCTGCTGCTGCTACGTCTGTGACATTCCAGGCCAGAGCCCTTGTCCTGGGATGAGCAAGACAAACTCTCTAGGCAGTCATTCGGCAAATATGTGTGTGCTCTGTGCCCAAGGTGGAGAGGAGGTGGACAAGACACCTACCACCCTCAAAGGCCAGCCTATGCCCAGCTGAGCACCCAGCCCGACACCTGACGGAGACATACATTGGCATTGCTTTCCTTGATGAGTTCGGGTCCCAGGCTCCCTGTTCCTGGGGGTGCTGGCTCTCCCACCTCAATCTGCCACTGGCCCGCAGCTCCCAGGGTGCTCTTCACACGCCACTTTCTCACTGGGGAGAGAAGGAAGCGATGGGCTTATGGGGGCGAAATGGGCCCTGCTCTTCGCTGCTGAGTCATCGGCCTCACGCCGGGTAAGCGAAACAGGACACGTGGGAGCCACAGGTCCATCTGAGCGGTGACCTCGTCACCTCTAACGTGTCGGTGGAACACTTAAGGACGTGCTGTCAATGGCAGACAACGCGTGACGTGCACTGCGTGGAGCCCCAACAAGAAGAACCGGAGCAAACTCTGAGAGGACGCCCAGGCGTGACTTCCGTTGGGGAAGATGCGACAATTAGGAAAAGGACTAAAGTGTGCACTTTCCCTCTAACAGGTACAAAGAGAAAACGAGTGAAGAGGGTGAAAGCTGAGAGGCACACCTGTCTCGTGATTCAGGAAATCCAGATCGAGAAATTTGTTCATTCTGAGTGTACTTGGCTTAAAACAGCCCCAGAGTAGTATTTAAACCTAATTTTAGACACAGATATATTTTAAGTGCATTATTTATAGAAGCTCTAATGTGAAGAGGTCTTCTGTAAAGTAGACCTCTTCTTTGATCACTACCTCTGTTTTACCTTGTTTTACTGCCCAGATGTTTGCGTAAGACTTTTTCTTCAAGTAAGACACATGCATTATGGAAACTACAGATGAAAATTCTAGCTCAACAGACATGAAAATCCCTGCTGGGATTCTCAGAGCCCTGCTCAGCCATGGCCTTGTGAGTGCTGTCACAGTGCTGGGGCCTTCCTGCACGTTGGCCCCTGCTCCTTGCCCCACCAGAGGCATCGGGAGTCGCGCCCCTGCCAGGAGCCGGGTGCAGCTCCAGGCCTTCCTGCTGCTGGCCTAAGGAGCTAACCAACTCCAAAAGGCCTGGTATTCTGCTGTCCCTGAACCCCTTTTTCCGGGGTCGGGGTGCCAAGCGAGATGGCCTCCTCTGCAGGCCCAGGGCACAGCTGTGCCAGAACCAAGCCTGCGCTGCTCTGAGTAAGGCTTGCAAGCAAACACGAACGTGCGCTGTAAAATTAGAATTTTCCCTTGAATATGTGCTTTTATAAGGTCTACTGCATTCTGCAGTGTGATTTTATTACGTCTTAGGGCCAAAAATTCTCCCTAGAAACACATTTCCAAGTTTATAATGAAAATTAATAAGGAAGAGTAAAACTTGGAAATATGCTTTACAGGCAACTTTTTTTTCTTCTCAAATACTTTTACTCTCTTAAGCAAATGGACTGTGACTGGGAGTATATCCAACTCTATTCAGGTAATACCTCACCTAACTGGAAGCCAGCCTCTGGGGCCGGTGTCACAGCCACAAACTCAGAAGTGACAAAGGCCTTGGGCAGCGGCTCGCTGTGACCAGCCCGTGCACCTCACCCTTTCCACGGGGAATGACGGCCCCCAGGTCCTCTCAGGCTACAGGAGGGATGCTCTGCGCAGAGCAAAGCAGAACCCGAGTCTCGCCAGGCGCGCTGACACGGTAGGAGGGACAGCTAGCGGCAGGGGGCAGTGTGCAAACTTCAAAGCCTGTGGGGCCACTGGGAGTAGAGCAGACAAGCAGACCCCGCAGGCACCACAGATTTTAAAGGTGGCGGCTTTTAGAGGGCAGCTTGTCCCACAGCTGTGTTTTCAGTGAGAAACGGCATTTCTCCCCTGCCTTCTGTCCTCAGCCCTCGCCACCACTGTCCAGGGGACAGTCTATGAAGAACGACTAAAGTGCAGAGACTAAACTCATGCAAAATCTACAGCTAAACTTTCAGTCCCCTCACTCTAGGTCCCGAATCTGAATCATAATAAACGGCTAAATTACAGTCTACATGTTCAGTAAGCATAGATGATGTTTAGAAAGGTTTCTATTGTTTTTAAGTAGCTCTGTTTCTCTGATATTTTAGCTCTTCAAGGGGCAACTGCGCCGATCGGAAAACGCGGTTCAAGAGGCGTGAACACCGAGCTCTCGGGGCAGAGGCTGGGGGCCCTGTTAACATGTGGGTCCTCAACACAACCCCAGCGTAGCCAGGAGAGGCAATTCCGACTCCAGGACTCTGTCTCCTGTTTACTCCAAGGAATGGGGGGCTTTATAAGGAAACCTTCCCTAGCAGGATGCTGAGGAATTAGTCAGCTGCTTCCTCACTGCTGACCTTAAAAGCCACTCAGGTCACCGGAATTCGGAGCCCTTGATTGATGCACTTACAAACAAACGAAAGCACACCTTGGGCACTAAATTTGTCACTAGTAAGCAGACCAGTCTCCCTCCTCTTCCCCTGATGAGAGAAGACCCATGTGTGGTCCTTGCTACTTCTCCTCTATCTGGGGACCTGAGCGCTCATGTGCAGACTCACGCTTGGTCTCGTCTTTCTTGTCCTATCTTTGTTCCTGAACTCAAGGACAGCTCCTGCGGCAACAGAAGACTGTTTCCACCTGCTGTCACTCTGATTTGATTATATGTTAAACCAAACTGGTATGTGCAAGGCAGCTCCCTGGGACGCTGTCATATCTTCCTGGCTGAGCCGTGGCCAGTCCTTGGGAAGGAGACTTTCGATGACCCTGCTCAGGGTCTGGCGGGGAATGTATGAAGGAGGCAGTGCCTAGGGCTTTTTCCTAAGTCAGCAGGAAGCAGGCCGGTGTCCCAGACTGCTGAAAAGGGGCCTCATCTTTCAGGTGGGCTGGAAACTGGAGGTCCTCGAGGCCTCTTTCCCCAAAGCTCCAAGCTCTGGCCCACTTCCAAGGTGGATAATTACATTCCCCTTTCCTAAATACTCCCTGCAGTTTACACTGGATGCAGGATTCTTCTTTTCTGCCCTAAAACACTGCAACATTGCTATGTGGCTATTAAACAGCTGCCACGTCCCATCCCTGAGGAGGCTGAAGGGAATCGAGTGGGTCATTTATAAAGCGGGTGAAGTGCTTGGGGATGAAAGTGCTCAGTATCCTCCGAATGCAGCCCGGGGTGGTGAGGCTGGCGGTCAAATACCAAAGCAGATTAAGTCGGTAATCCAAATGTAATCGCTGGGGGAAGGCCTGCCCTTCAGCCTCTGCCCCCTGGATGTGCTGTGTTCTTCTGGGGCTGGTTTGATGTTCCGATCATTGTTACAGGACCCTTCAGTTTCTTCCTCTGTGAACAAGCACAACTCTCGCCGCGGGGGGCAGGGATGAATAGCACCGGGAGGGGAGGAAAAACCACGACACTATCTGCACACCAGCGGCTGCAAGAACTCGGTCCCACACAGACGCACCGTTGGCATCTCTCGCTCTGTAAATTTCTTCCTGGGTTTTTCCAACAGAAAACCAGTTTGGCCAATTATCATTTGTATAATTAGCTGGAAAAATGATAACTATGCCCATTTACTACCATAAAACCCCGGCCTAATTTTACTTCCAAGAATGCACAAGCAAAGTCAGCTCAGGCATTGGGATTATATACACTTAAAACTGAGTGATGAACAGTATTTTGCAAGGGCAGCTGGTGGGGGAGGGGATGGAGAGGAGTAAGAAAAGGATCAGCTATTCAAAGGGCCCAGCAGTTCAAGTGGGGTGTCCCTGTCTGTCCGTCTCTGCCCTGCTTCCACCAGTCCCTACTCAGGTCATTCTAGAAAGAGGAAAATTTAGTAAGAAGAAAAGAGTTCAAGATTAAATATTCTCGACTCCAAGAGTGGAGTACCGGAGTGCTGTGGACTAAAGCAGGCGCTCTTCATCAGAGAGAACTAGGCTTAAATCCTAGCGCTGATGTTAACCAGCTGTGTGACTTTGAGCAAGGTGCTTACCCGCTTAGAGCTACCATTGTTTTGATGGCGAACTGAGAACACAGCTCCAAGCCTCGGATGCTGTCATGACGGTGGTTCGAGAGATGATCCGGGCAAAGCAGCGCGCACAGTGCCCAGTTAATAGTTACTGGTCCCAGTGCCATTATCGGATAAAGTTTAGCCAGTGAACTGCCCATGAACTTCCACTTGCACTCTTAGGAAAAAGCAGTTTGGAAATAACTATCTATTCATCACCTACCAAGAGGAGATGTGACAGGTTGGTGTGGGATGCTACCAATCAAGGAAGGTGGGCTTGTTCTCACTTTAATTTCGTATCAAGCACAACTAAGAAGTCAAGGTTTTATTTGTTTGTGTTCATAGGCACAGCAGCTAGAGCAGTTTTATTTGCAGTGTAGAGAAGAGGGGTGATGCTGGGGGCTGGAGAGAGGAGCTGCGGCTGGTCCCTGGGCTGGTGATGGTGGTGGTTAGCCCACGTGACCTCTGCTTTCATAAGTTCCCTTCTGTTAGGCATTCCAAGGCTGTCACCCCGGGGGAGTGCTATAAATTACAATGCATTGTGAGGATATTACTACTGTATTGGTTTCCACCAAATCAGTGTCATATGCTAAACACATCAAGATTTTTAATAGCACCAGACTAAACCAATTGGGACTGGAGCCCAAGCAGCTCATAATAAGGAGGGCTCAACACTTCACTCTACGACTGAACATGCGCAGGACACACAGTTTAAGACTAGAGACTAAGAGAATGCAAACCAGTGTAATCCGTATTGTCGGTTCTAGACATTTATGAGCTGTCAGAAGAGAGGGAGAAGAAATTCCCTCGCCAATACTACCTGTCGATCAGGCCCAGGAAGAAATTAAAGTCAAGAATAATGACAAGAAAATAACCGAGTCCATGATTCCATCATTGGTCTCAGCATTTCAGGTGGAACTTAATAAAGAGACCAACTCCCACTGCTGACAGCCCCAGGCCCTGGGTCGGAGAACCAGCCACCTAGCTCTGGGAAGTCGGTTAATGCTGATGTGGATACCTGGGAACAGAGAATGGACAAATACAATAATTCCCAGAAATCTGAGCTGGAGTCTCTCTGCATGAGCCCATTCTTAGAGGAAAAAGGACTGAAATGACAGTGCTGTGAAATCACCATTTCTGCCCCCAGTTCCTTGATCCAGACCTTTTCTGAGATGAGTCATATTTGACAGTACTGCCTCGGGTACTTGCTTGTCCTGGTGCGGCTTCAGAGAACAAACCAAAAACCAGCCCCCAAATTTCAGGGAAAGCCTGCCCTTAGCTCTGCTTAGTCTGAAAGGCTCACTTCCAATTCCACCATCTCGCGGACATTTCCCAAGTTTCTGTCCATCTGCATTCCCTCCTCCGAAGGACTCACTCTCAATGGTCTCGGGGTGGGGTGGGGAGGGGTTTAAGGTCAACGGATTCCCACCCGCTTCTGATGTCCAACCCTGAGGGCTCCAGGGCCTCAGTCTCCCCTCGCGTCTGCATTTGGTGCTGCTCTTCCCTCAGTCTCAGGCTAGAAGTGTTCACCTGTGCTTAGGACACCCCAGTGTTCCTAAGGGCCTGCTGGGTGCCCCTGTCACTTACCAAGTAGTTCACTTGTCTTCTCGTCATATTCTTCAGCCATTTCCTTCCCGTCTGGGAACAAGTAGTGCACCTTCCTTCTCCCTGCACACAAAGCAGAGTGTCTTAATGCAAAGCCTCCTCGCCCACTGCATCGCCCAGAGATTCTCATGACCCCTGGCCAACTGTTGCCCACACTTTAGACATGTCCTGGGGCTTGTTCCTTTCTGAAGCTTTACGAATATGTCCTTGCTGTTTCTTCTGTAAGCAACAGCTCGATACTTCTTCCTTCCGAAGCCCTCCTTCACCTTCAAAACCCAGCCTAACTACCACCTGTGACAAAATTCAGTTTCCATGTTTGTGCCTCCTGGGGCTTTATTCATATCCATAGTGAGCATTTATTGCAAAATCTAGTGATTTAAAAGTATCTGTGTCCCCAGGAATGACATATTTATCTTTCTCTCCTCAGTTCCTAAAGCCAAGTCTGTGTCAGGAAACTGGGTTTCCAGACCAGGCACACCCTTCCTTTAGCCATGTCATTCCTCTGCATTCTTTCCCATAGCTCCAGGCTATTCCTACCACACTGCCACACGTCTGTCCCATGTGCCTTCTTCATGGCATTTATGGCTATGATCTGATCACTGTGTCTTCTGTGTACAGGTTTCCTATGGTTTCCCTAACACCAAGCGTAGTACCTGGTGTATATTAGGAGATGAGCTAAATATTGAAAGAATGGACAACGACTCATCTTTCATCAAAAGAATGAAAAAACCTAAGGTCTGTTCCACCTACGTAGACGAGTTATAAGCACTTTCTTAAAAGAGGCTGTGTGATTTCCCATTTTTACAGAGAGGAAAGCAGATATAGGTGGGCTCCTTGGGGAGACTAATAATAGGACCGATGCCCTGTAGACAGGTACCCATAGTATGCTAGATGAGTGACAGTCTCAAGGCCACTAGCCAGCTAAAGATGCCATGAACTAAAACTTGCCTCTGTACTGAAACTGCCAAGACCTTTCCTATCCAACTCACTCCCCTGGAATACAGAGCCCATGAGTCATTGCTAATTTGTATTCTGGGGAAACGGACCCCCAGATTTGCAGGCCTCTCAGCAAGCCCCTCGGTCACATCACCCTTAATCATTTGGATGGTTCACAGAGCTGGAAGAGGTTTTCATCTCAGGACTGGGGTACAGGTCCTGCCTGTGAGTGAGAGGCTGAGGGTGTCCGGCTGAACCCCCTCGTCTCTGGAATCCAGTCTTGCGCCCGGGCAGGATGCAGTGCTGACCCCTGGTCGAACACTTATATACTTTATTGCATTTAATTCTCACAATAATCCTATTATATGCATTTCACAAATAAGGAAAATTAAGGCTTAAAGGTCAGGCAACTTGTCTAAAGCCATAAAGCCAGGAAATGAAAGACCCAGACTTCAGCTCACTTGAAGCCAGAGTCCGTACTCCAGTAACCAGAATAATTTGTGTAGCTTCATATGTTTGTAGGCTGGATACTGTCCCCAGGTTCATTGGTCTTGAGTCTAGTGAATTACCTGATCAGGCTTTTGCCTATTTGATTTGGGTTTTTACCATTTTCTTAGTGATTTGATTAACCATGTGTCATTTATGTTACAAATAGTGTTTAAATTGCCTTAATTTTGTTTAAAGTGGGTTTTACCAAGTAAGTGTTTAATTTATATACATAAAATAAATTATTTTTCCTTTGTAGTTACTGCCCCAGAAAGTATGCTCAGAATATCTTCTTATCCAAAGATTATATGTATATTTTATTCTAATACATATATATGGCTATAAAATACAAAGACTTATATAGTATTATAAACCAATAGTAGAGTAATTTTAAAAAGAATATTAGTATAATATTTTGGTGTATGAAAAAAATGTAGCATGCCCTGGTGACCTAGAGGTTTAGTGCACCAACGGCATGGTCCACATGTATCCCAAGGTCCCTCGTTCAAGATCCAGGGCAGGACACAACCAAGATAAACAACTAAATAAAGTGCAACCTCCATTTAATACACACTATTATTTACATGTCTCTCTTCCTGCCTGCCTGCTTCACCTTCATTCCTGCCTGCACCTTGCCTTAAAAGAAAACTGTATGTATGCGTGCATAGGAAAATATAGAAACTTATGTATGAAAATGTAAATTATGATACTATCTGGATGGTAGGATCATAGGTGATTTGTTTAATTATGTTTCCTATTTCCACAGTGAACACAAATTATTTCTGGAAAAAAACGGAAGTGTTTTGGGTTCTTATTACTAATAGCAATGATTCTTGTTAGGCAGTAACATCTTCCATCTACCACTCTCACACAAGGAGGGTAAATCTACAGGAGAGGCTGACAAGGTGTGCTCATATATTTAACATGGCATTTTGGGGGCAAAATGGAAAAAAATAAAACTGAAACATTGCTTTGTAATGCTACTAAAAAAAAAAGTAACAAAAATACGACTGATGAAATATTTGTTTAACTATTGTCCTGTGACCAAAGGAAGTGAGAGCAGGTATTTATATTCTCATGTTCATAGTATTATTCACAATAGTTTAAAAAGTGGAGGTGCCTTCTTGTGGCTCAGGTGGCTGAGATGGCTGCAGTGTGGACCTAAGGACCTAAAAAGGGGCGGGACCAAAATAAATAACAAAATAAAAAGGCTTCTCCCTCCCCTTCTTTCTCTCCCCTTGCTCCCTCCTTTCCTTTCTCTTAAAAAAAAGTGGGGTGCACCCTGGTGGAGCAGAGGTTAGGTCAATCACCTTTGAAGGAGCAAGCCATATACTCTTGTGTTCAAGTCCCAGGTCCAAGGGGAAACAACCAGTGTGAACAACTAAAAATAAAGTGCTGCTGCTGCTTCCTCTCTCTTCCTGCCTGCCTGTCTACTTGCTTTCATTCCTGCCTGTAGATCTTTCCTTTAAAAAAAAAGTGGAAGGCAACCCAAGTGTCAAGTGACAAATGAATAAACAAAATGTGGTATATACAGACATTGGAATATTACTCAGACATACAAGGAGAAAATTTTGTCACATGTGACAACATGGATAACTCTTAGACATTATGCTAGGTGAAATAAGTCAGTCACAAAAGAGCAAATACTGTATGACTGACACTTAAATGAGGTTTGTTCCTACAGTAATCAAATCCATAAAGACAGAAAATAGAATGGTGATTGTCTGGTGCTGAGGACAGGGAAGAATGAGGAATGACTGTTTAATGAGTACAAAGTTAGAAGATGAAAAAGCTGTGGAGATGATGGTGATGGTTACCCAATGTGGAAGTACTTAATGTAATTATACACTTAAACCGGTTAAAATGATAGTCTGTGTTACGTGCTTTTTACAATAAGAATGAAAGCCACTGACCTATGAGGCAATGTCCCAAATCCTGAGCTTAACAGGCTCTCTTTCACAACATAATCTACTTTATCTACACGCTCTTCATTTCCCACCATTTCCCCTAATTACACCGTAAGAGGTCTGTTTTTTTTTTTTTTCATCCTTGCATCCTAACTCCTACTATTTGATACTGCGCCGGGCTTGTTACAAACGACGGGGAGAATGGTTCAGCTTATGTTTTGTTATTCTCCTAGTTATGACATATTTTTACACGTTCATGCCTTCATGCAGGAGACAGTCCCCCTGGGATAACCTCTTCGCAATGTATCAAACACCTATTCATTCTTCAGGACGCATAAACACCACCTGTCCTCAGGTGTCCCTTCGAAGAGATGATCATTTTCACCTTCTCATAGCATTTTAGAGAAGATTCCACCACTGAAAACCCACTGTTAATTGCTGACACGTCTTTTTTCTGACCTCTCTGTGACCCCCGGGGACAACGTGTCTTTTCATCTCCATCTGCTCTACGCAGTTTGTGGCCGAGGACCAAAAAATGGGCAAAGCAGCAGCTGATTTTAATCTTAATTCCACGCTCCTCTGATGGACCTGCCTGTGGATGTGAGTCCCTAGGCCGGAGTCTAAAGGCGACAGGAATTCAGACAACTCATTCTGGCGGCCAAGTGCGCTCCGGAAGGGCCTGAAGCCCAAAGGCTCTATACCAGCCAACCCCGGGGAGCTAGTCAAGACTCTTGTCTTCCTGTGCACACGTCTTCCAGGCCCAGCCTGGGGACCCTGCTCTGCTCCCCTAACGATCCGGGGAGCAGAAATGTTACAGCTGGCAAGGTCCTGGGGACAACAGCCGTCGCCCATCCACTCCACCATCCGGCCCCAGCGCGTGGACCGCAGTCATCACCGCGCCCGCGTCTCCCGCCGCTGCGCGACGCCAGCTGCCTCCCGCAACGACCCGAGGCGCGGCTTCCGGGGCTCCAGCTCCAGACCTCGTCGTACCACTGACAGGCTGGGGGGCTGGGGCTGCTCTAAAACTTGGGGTTTCCGCTCCTCTTCCGTCAAGTGGGGAGAAAAGCGACTAGCTTCTCAGGAGAGGCGGGAGGAGCACCCGGCGTCAGGAAGGGGCAGGCATGGCTACGGAGGAAACTCGGGGATGGGCAGACACGTCGAGTCTGAGCCTCAGTTTCCTCATCTGCAAACGAGGCCCAGGCCCGGGCCCGGCGGCGGCCGTGGTGCCCCGGCTCTGCCGTCGCAGGCTCCGCGCCCCGCAGAGCACGGGAGCCGGGGCAGGGGCGCTCGCGCGGGTCGGTTACCGTCCTGCAGCAGCGCCGTCTTCTCGGCCGCCCGCAGACTCTCCAACCAGCCCTTCACCGCCATCTTCCCTCCGCCCGGCCGCGCGCCGGGCCGCTGCCATGGCAACCGCTCCGCCCAGGGTCACTTCCGGCTACCCCGGAAGGCCTTCCGAGGACGGGCCCCCAGCTCCCGGGCCCGAAACGTGCGTCCGCTGCAGTCGGCAGCCAGGGTAGGTCGTTTGCTCCCGGGTGACCCGCCGGGCCCGAAGTTGACCCCGCCGACGGCGCGGGGAGCGGGGTTAGGCCCGCAGCGCGGGGTCCCCAGCCGTTCTCTGCTCTCCAGCTGGGAGGCCCGGGCGCCCGCCAGGTGCAGACGCGGCCACGGCCGCACACCTGCCGGAGACTTCACCCCCGAGCTGGGAGGAGACCCCCCCAACGCCGGAAGGCGCCCCACAGCTGCTGCGGCGGGGGGATCCCCACCTCCCCGCAGCTGCGGGGCCAGATAGCCCCCCACTGAGAGGCTCGCGGCTAGGGCAGGTGCAGGGTGCCCGCTGCCTCCCTAACACCGCACCTCGGGGTCCTCTGCGGGTCTGTGATGGGGTAAAGGAAGATATATGTGGCGTTTATGTGCGTTCCCCATCAGCCCTCATTCTGGGAGCCCAGACGCATCGAAAGATGTAACTATCCCAGCTTGGCACCCCTTTTTCTAAAGCCCTCTGGCATGGGACGCTGCTGGGACAGACACAGCACTGATCTTTAAAACACCCCGCCTCCAGGAATGCTGTCGTCTCCTGCCCCCACCCCGAGAGTTCTCCCGGCAGGGCCCATCCACGCCTGTTTCCCCAGCACTCCGACTTGGAAAGGCTGTGCCTGTAGAGCTAGGCCAAACCACTGAAATTCACGTGGGTTTTGGGAGACCCGAGGAGCCAGGCTCCTGCTTCCAAGGCCTGATCAGTGGAGATCTCACTTCCATAGGCAAACGAGTTGGGGACCTGTTTCGGGTTTCCATGTGACAGCTGTCCTGATCAGCACTCAAACAGAAAGGTCGAGATCCAGTCAGACCTCAATGGACCCCAGGGGCATCTTGAAGACATTTCCCAAGCGGAAGAAAATTCATGCCAATTCATCATCAAAAGCGCTTGCAAAGATTCCCAAGAGGGAAGAGGGAGAAGCAGCTGGAGGTAAGCACACCCACCCTGGGAACCCGCAACCCGCTTACTTGACCCCTTATGTCCAAATCAGATATTGGCACTAACTCTGCCTTCCCAGAGCCTGTAGGTCTGTTTACACCACGTGCCTTGCCCTAGGCTTGGTCCCCAGCCTTTCGAAAGGCCACTTACTGTGTTCTCTTCTACCCATCCCAGAACTCCACCAATCAGAACTATTCCCTGGTCTCAGGAAATGACCAACAACCCTTGATCACCAGGAGGTTTGCCCCCAGGGCCAGTGGGGGTGAGAGATAGAAGTCCCTCTCAAGTCTCGAAGTTCTCAGTTCTTTTGCAGTCTAATTGAGAGAGATGGCAGAGTGGGGGTGGGGGAGTCTTTCTAGACCTTGAGGCCTGTAATGGCAAAACGTGTGCCTTCTGACTGGTACACAGTAGATGCCTATTAATATTTGTTGAAAAAATAAATGGTCCAACAAAGTGATTATAGGATACCTACAATGTGCCAGACATTATTCTAGGTTATGCCAGGGAACAGGCAGTTGTCTCTTACAGTTAAGTGGTGACCCACCAAAAGTAAGCAATATGCTTGTGGTGGAATCCTGAGAAGACAGGCAGTCTGGATGGAAGAAGATGATTGTTTGGGGCCTGGGGACTGTTGCGTGATCATTCAGATCATATCTGAAAATTAGGACAGTAGGCATCTGATGTCTCTTCCGCAGAGTGGCTGAGCTCCCTGCGGGCCCATGTTGTACCCACTGGCATCGGGCGAGCCCGGGCAGAACTCTTTGAGAAGCAGATTGTCCAGCATGGTGGCCAGATATGCCTCGCCCAGGCCCCAGGAATTACTCACATTGTGGTGGATGAAGGCATGGACTGTGAGCGAGTCCTCCGCCTCCTCAGACGGCCCCAGCTGCCCCCAGGTGCTCAGCTAGTGAAGTCAACCTGGCTAAGTGTGTGCCTGGAGGAGAAGAGGCTGGTGGACACAGCTATGTTCCGCATCTTCATCCCGGACAGGTGGGCTGGCCCCAGTCTTTCCCCAGATGTTTTCTGGAGGCATCTTATACTCTTTCTTGGGTTCTTAAAAATAACTCTCATTGTCTTCATTGGAAAATCAAGATTTCAGAGCAGAGGATTGGGAACAGAGGTAGGGTGAGGCCTTTGGTGTCCTAACCTTTAATCACCATCCCTGCAGGTACCTGGACCAGCCGCAGCTCACACAGACAGACCAAGACTCTTCTCCTGGAGCGCATGAGACTCAGCTCAGAACAGCCCTCTCTCCCTCAGTAACTCCTGCCAGACCTCTGTCTCCTCCCCAGAGGGTAGAAGAGGCTTCAAGCACCCAAGCCCAGGTCAGGAACCTCCCCGTCCCCACGTCTCCCTTCCCTGGGAACTAGGTCACTGTCCCAGGCCCCTGAGGGAGGAGGGCTGTCTCTTCCCAACATGCATGACTCCTATTTTTGCCAGGCCATATCCACCACCTACCATTGGAAATCCTGTGGCTGGGCCCCCAGGGAAGCGCCATAGAGCACGGCCCCACACTTAAGGAGACCCAAGTTTGATACAGAAGACCCAGCCTTATTCTGGGGTCTGACCAGGAAACTCAGTCCCCATCTTCATTTTTTGTCTCTTCTCCTTCTCTATGTCAAGCCCAGCTCTGATGATGAAACCAGTGATGGGGAAGAGACCCAGGTTAGCACAGCTGATCTGGAAGCCCTGATCAGTGGCCACTACCCCAACTCCCTTGAGGGAGATGGTGAGCCTAGCTCTGCCCCCAGGGGCCTCGATAAATGGGTCTGTGCACAGCCTTCAAGCCAGAAGGCAACCAACCACAACCCCCACATCACTGAGAAGCTAGAAGTGCTGGCCAAAGCCTACAGCGTTCAGGGAGACAAGTGGAGGGCCCTGAGCTATGCCAAGGCCATCAACGCCCTCAAAAGCTTCTACAAGCCTGTCACCTCCTTCCAGGTACTCGTGTGCTAAGGCCGGGCAGGCGAGAGGCTGGGGCCCGGAGGGCGTCTTTACTGAGCAGAGGTTGGTGGGGGCGCCAGTCACCAGGGGAATCAGGTGTAAAAGGGAAAAATGGGGACACTGATGAGAGCAGGTACACAGTCTTGGTCACGACTGAAGCTGGGTGATCAGTGCTCTGGGGATCATTATATTGTTTGTCTACTTTTGAATTTTTTTCCATAATCAAAAGTTTAGAATCTCAGGACCAACAGATGAAGTTTTGAATTCTGATTCCCCTCAATCACTAAAGTGTGACTTTAGGCACGTTAATTAAACACTTTGCATGTAAGTTTCCTCATCAGTAAAAAGGGACTAAGAAAATAACGAAGCCAGTGTCCCTGTGTGGACTGAATGAGACAAGGCCTGTAGTGCCAACCTGATATTGTAAATCTTCAGCCGATGTTAGCGCCGTTACCAGGGTGGGCTGGGGGTGGTGACGTGACCAATATTATCGTGACCGGCATCTCTTTTGGTACCAGAAGGTTATTTCAGGTTATTTCAGGCCATTCCAGCCAAACTTTAGCTGTGTCCCAGCTTTACATGACCACCAGTTGCCAACCGACCAGGCTGGCTTTCACGCAAATACCCCCTAGGAGTCATCTTCTCCACCACTGGCTCTACACCTGCCGTCTTCTTGCTTTTCTTTTCTGCCTCTGCCGCCTCCAGGAGGCCTGCAGCCTCCCTGGGATCGGAAAGCGGATGGCTGAGAAGATCGTAGAGATCCTGGAGAGCGGGCACCTGCGGAAGCTCGACCACATCAGCGAGAGCGTGCCTGTCTTGGAGCTCTTCTCCAACATCTGGGGAGCGGGAACCAAGACTGCCCACATGTGGTATCATCAGGTTGTACCCTGTCCCGGCCTCCACTGCAGTTTTGCTGTTTCTCAGAGTTCCTTTCCTATTGTTCTCTAACCCTGTGCTCTGATGGGAGTGAGCCCAGACGATAGGAAAACCACTTCTCAAGGGGACCAGGTCTCGTGGAGACCCCTCTCGTGGCTCTCAGAACTTCCATGTTGCTCGAGGCATTCAACTGTGGTTTAGGAAGTGACAAGAAGTATGTTTTCTGTCCTCTAGCCCAGCAAGGCTCTTCTGCAGGGGACGAGACCTTGTGGCTGAGTGTCCAGAGCTGTGGTTTCCAGTCCTGGCCAGGCCCAGAATCACACCACGTGACAGAATCGTGGCCAGTGTTTTAGGATTGTGGCAGGGCTGGATTAGGGTGTGTTTTCCTGCCCCCCACCTTTCCCAGGTTACCTATGCAACTCCTCCAAGGGCTGGTCCTGTATCTCAGGCTTTCCTTGGAATCTGGAGGTAAGGGAAGCCTTGTGTGTGCTTCCTCACTGCCTCTTGATTGGTCCTGGATCCTCACTGATTCCCCATCTTGCTTCTTCTTTCCAGGGCTTCCGGAGCTTAGAAGACGTCCGCAACCAGGCCTCCCTGACTGCCCAGCAGGCCGTCGGCCTGAAGCATTATGATGACTTTCTGGAACGCATGCCCAGGGAGGAGGCTGCAGAGATCGAGCAGACAGTAAGCAGGTGTCCCAGAACAGGAAAGGGAGCCCCAGGCCTTGCTACAAGGTCAAGGCCTGGCTTGAAGCCAAGAACTCTTGGTCCCTCATCTGGGGACCCAGCAGGCAGAGGAAGCTGTGGGTAGGGACCAGTGAGCAAAGCGTAAATTGAGATGGAAGCTGTGGGCCCAGAGGAGGGGACGCTTTGGTGGGGAAGGGCTACAGCACCAGCTGTCTGGCTTAGGGCTCTCAGTAGTAGGCTGAGTTAGCACTGGTTTAGTTGCTGGAATGCTGTTTGGACTGGGTTAATGTAAGTGCTAGATGAGAGGTGGCTTATGGTCAGAACTACTTGAAGAGACTGGAATTAGGCTAGGTCAGGGCTGAGGTCCTTAACATTTGCAGTTCATAAACTGCTTTCAGAACCTGATGAAACTCTGGATTCATTCTCCCCCGAGTTTGTACAAATGTGCAAGGTTTTCTCTCTTTCCGGATGTGTAGGCCTCTGAGGCTGGCTCAGGGTTTGAGTTCTGTCGAAGCACAGTCCTAGCACCCTTTACAGTTGGATAAAAACTAGATCAAGCACTGGTTTAAGGCTAGACCTGAAGTAGGAGTAGATTCTCCTAGTATTGGATGCTTTTAAGTTATGATCTGTGGTTATCCTCGAAATAAGGTTTGGCCAGGATTGAGATTTAGTGTAGAGTCGGGTTAGGGGTTAAATTTATATAAAACTTAAATTAGAGACTAGAGTATATGTAGGGCGAGATGTATCATTTGTTCAGTTAGTGTCGGGATTAGAGCCTGGTCGCTATGTGCAAGGTTGTCCCTTTTGCTCTAGGACTCTGAGAGACAGGACTCCTCAGACACTCTGGCCAGCTTAGCTGAAATCAGTCCGGCTCAACTCCCAGGCCATGGGACTGTGAAGCCTGTGCAAGATGGATAGACAGGCCCTTTTGTCTGCCCATCTCCTGCTGATGACACTGTCACTCAGCCATGCATCCCGGCACACAGAATGCCCCGGCCAGCCTGCAGCTGCCCATTGGAACACAAGTGACTTCCCACCTGACTTACTCCCCCATTTAAGGACTCTAGCCTTAGGCTTTTTTGATGGGATTACTCATCCTGGGCCTCCTCCCATCCTCTTGGGCAGCTCAGATAGGGAATGAGGGGATTAGCAGACCAGCCTGTCAGAATTGAGGTGTCCTAGCTGCTGGTATCCTGGGCCCCAGAAATCTCAATGTCCTGGGGTGGAGGTGGGTGGTCATCTGCATGTGAAAGTCCCCAGTATCTCTGGGGTAGAGGCTAATGGGTTTATCTCCCTCCATGAGGGATGACCCTTCAGCTGACAGTCCCCTCTCTCCTCTCCCTCCCAGTAAACCCATTCCTCCAGGTAGGTGTCCGGGCAAGTGTGGGCTCAGAACTACCTCCCTTTTTTGCTTTCTTGGCTGTAAATGCAGTTACATTTCTCTGCTCTATCCCCTCCCCCCAACCCAGGGCCGGGCACCCTGCCAGGCAGCCACTTAGGCCTCAAGGCCCAGTTCACACTCTGCCTTTAGCCCCAAACCCACCGATACCTTAGCTACTATGCCTGGCCCTTTGTCCTAAGTGGACTTTCACAGACCTGGCCCCCGGGTTGGGCCAGGACGCAAGAGGCGTGGCTCTGCTCTAAAGAGCCCTGGAGGCCAGGAGAGTCCCTGCCCTCAGAATCCAGAGCCTGCATAGCCTGCAGCTTCTCAGCACTCCACTCAGGCTGCCTCCTGGGGTTTCTTCCTCTGGTGGATCTCTGGTCTCTGCCCCTTGGGGTATAAACTGGGGTATGGGCTCCTGGGGTGGGGGTGGGGCCCTTTTGCTGCCAGGGCAGGGGAATGCCTTACAGGACTTGAGGTTCACTGCTCTCTTCTAGGTCCGGGAAGCAGCTCAGGCCTTCAGCCCTGGGCTGCTGTGTGTGGCATGCGGTTCGTACCGACGGGGGAAGGCAACCTGTGGTGACGTGGATGTGCTGGTCACTCACCCGGATGGCCGGTCTCACCAGGGCATCTTCTCTCAGCTCCTTGACAGCCTCAGGCAGCAAGGTATGAACTCTGTCTCTGGGTGAGTGGGTTGGCAGGCCGAGGGGAAGGCTGGTGGCCCCAAGAGAGCCTCTGGAGTCAGAAGCAGAGAGGATTGCTTCGTGAGCTTTCCGCCTCTCCCTGTGACCAGAGTAGTTTCAAGGACAAGGTGAAACCACTCCCCTCCTGCACGGAGGTGCTCAGTCATGCGGGCAGTGTCTCAGCTGATCTGTTACCTGCTGGGGCCTTGGGGTGACTTACTACACCTGTTTTACAGATAAGAAGACAGGTCTTCCAGAGAGGGCAAGGTTGCCAACAAATAAATGGGGCTAGGATTGGAGGGCCTAGGGGTGAGCAGGAGAGACTGGGGGTGGGGCCTCGCTGGGCCTGCTCCCTGCCCTCCCAGCAGCTCTCCTGTGTTGGACCAGGGTTCCTCACAGACGACTTGGTGAGCCGGGAGGAGAAGGGCCAGCAGCAAAAGTATCTGGGTGTTTGCCGGCTGCCAGGGCCAGGGCGGCGGCATCGACGACTGGACATCATCGTGGTGCCCTACAGCGAGTTTGCCTGCGCCCTGCTCTATTTCACCGGCTCCGCCCACTTCAACCGCTCCATGCGCGCTCTGGCCAAGACCAAGGGCATGAGTTTGTCGGAGCATGCCCTCTGCACAGCTGTGGTCCGCGACACGCATGGCGTCAAGGTGGGGCCTGGCCGAGTGCTGCCCACCTCCTCCGAGAAGGACGTCTTCAGGCTCTTGGGCCTGCCCTTCCGAGAGCCAGCTGAGCGGGACTGGTGACCCAGGGCTGGGAGAAGGGGGCGCCATGCTGAAATGGTCCCCACCTCACCACCCAGTACTCCCGCCAGCCTCAGCTGGCTGAACCCCACGGTTCAACCACCCAGGTCCCTGGGCCTGAGGGACAGGGCCAACCAGCTTCCCAGCATCTGCCCTGCCCGCTTCCCTCAGGAGCACGCTGGGCCCTCCTCCCTCACACTGCCCCTGGTAGTTCTGCCACTTGCCCCATTTTAAGCAGGAACAGACAACTGGTTTGAAGCAGTTTCCTGAGCTAAAGGCCCAGGTATCTCTGCCTGCCCAGCCCAAGTTGGGTCTGGCTGCTGGGAAGGGGTGGGGGCTGCAAGGGGAGAGGGAAACAGATGGGCCCAGCATCACCCAAGACTCTTTGGAGCAGGACAGTGAGCCCCTCCATGCCCTCCACGCACCCTGGGGCCAGGGTGTCCCAGGCTCAGTGAGAACGGCATGGGAAGGCCCAGGGGCCCCTCCTGCTTCTGCCACCCAGGTCAGGGTTGGGCACTGAGGAGCCCAGAAAGGCTGGTTAACTGCTTGGAACAGGCCAGGCCTGAGTCAGCTCCTGAACTCAGAAGGGGGCAGGGGTGGATGTTGGAAGGAAGCACTCAGTGCACCCTGGCGAAGTAGCAGTTGGTTCACTGCCTCCAGTGGAGCTCAGTCCACATAGACCCCTGGGCCTGGAGGGGACACCACTGCGAACAACTAAATTAATAAAATGTTTCTTCTTCCTTTCTCTTCCTGCCTGCACCTTTCCTTAAAAAAAATTAGTTTAAAAAAAAAAAAATCAAGGGGAGAACGTGTGGAGCCAGGCATTAGGAACTCCATCAGCTCCCCCATGGTCCCCACCCATGAACAGGCTATCTGGGGACATGAACAAAGGTAGCAGGACTCATTAGGAACAACTCAGTGGTGACCTGTGTGCCATGGATAGGGCTGGGACAGTCAGGGGATGCTGGCTGGAGGAGGGCAGAGAAGTAGCCTGTTTGGGGACCGTTAAGGAACCTGTGTCCTGAGGATGCCGTTTGCCAGGAGTCGGGGAAGCCAGCTGTTGGAGGACCGGAGTGAACTGAGCGGTGCTAGTGAGGATGGTTTCAGAGGCTGGATTCTGCTGGACAGGGACGGGTATGCAAGACTGTGGCCACAGCCAGTACGAAGAGTAACGGGCACAGGGGGGGAGGCAGTGATGGGGTAGCAGCCAGGAGCACCGAGGGGCTCTGACATGGAGGTTTGAGGCAGAGCGTGTGGAGCGCTGGCCCGGGGGGTGGACTCAAGCCTGAGTGTACTGGGCCTGAGCAGGGTGGGGACCGGTGCTGCATCCTGTATCTGTCCGTGGTGTGGAGAGTCCTTGGTCTCGGGATCCCAGCAGCCAGAGTGGGTCTCCAAGTCTACCTCAGAAGCCCTGGGCCTTGCCTGCCTAGGTCCTGCTGGGAAGGAATCAAAAGCCATGGTGTTTCAGGACCCCTTTGCACAGCTCAGAACCAACCAGAGCCACATCCTCAGAATGTCTGCCCCTGGAGGTGTGGCTGTCTGGATCCTGGAGGGGACCAGAGGAGCTGGGGAAACCCCCGGGCCCCCCACCTAATAGGGTTGGGTTGGGGCCCCTCAAGAGCTCTGCTAATGCCGCTGTGGTCTGGGCCTTCCGCGCCCGCCACCATCCCCAGCAGGGACAGAGTTGCTAGAAGCCCATGGCCAGGTGTCCGGGTCCGAATGTGGAAGTCTCTTCTCCATTTGCCGCCACTTCAGTGCCCCAGATAGCTCAGCCGCGCCTCCAGGGATAGAAGAGGGAACCTGGGTCATGAGGTAACCTGGCCAGTTAACCGCTTCCTCCACGCGGGAATTGCTAAACCACAGGAATGGGGAGTGCTGACTTACGTGTCTAAAACAGGGCCATGGCCCCGTTCCTGCCAGCCCCCTTTCCCCCAAGACACCCAGAATTCTGGAGACTGCCTGCAAACCATAGACTCCTAGTCCCACCTCCTGGCGAAGGCAAGAGAAAATCACGGCATAAAAAGGGAGGGTGCCCACACCAAGTAAGAGCCATCCCGGGGCGGTGCCCTGACACGGCAGCCCAGGAGAAACGCCGAAGGAAGGGTTTCCGCGACTTGAGAACAGAAAGCCTGCTCTCTGAGTCCACTGAGCGTGTGCGAGGGGAGTGCTAGCAACTGCAGATGTGGTTTAGAACAAGGATTTTGAGACAGAAGGGATGATACTGAATTATCCGGGGGGCGCAATGTAATCATGTGTCCTTGAAAGTGGAGCAGCCTTCCCAGCTCTGACCAGAGTGGTGCCCGCGGAAGGGAAGTGTTTCCGGCTGCGAAGACAGAGGAAGGGGCCACCAGCCATGGAGTGTGGCCGCCTCCGGAGGCTGGAAAAGGCGAACAAATATTTGACTCCAGAGCCTCCATCAGGCACACAGTTCTGACTTCATGCTGTCTTCAGCCGCTAAGTGTGCTGTGATTTGTTCCCGCAGCTGGTGCCACCGGATAAGGCCGCATGTAACCCAGGAACCTGGGTTCACGGCCCGGGTAGGGGGACAGCCAAATGGACAACTAACTTCCTCCTCTGCCTGCTCGCCTCTGCTCGCCTTCATTCCTGCCTGTGCCCTTCCTTTGAAAAATAAGTCACTACGACACTGAGACCAGTATTATTTCCCGGTGCAAAGTCGTGCAAGGAGTGTGGGTGTGGGCAGACCTGCGCTGAGAGTGCAGCTGAGGTGTGACGGGAGGAGCCTCAGATGCCTGGAGAAGGGAGGGTCAAGTTTAGCAGAGCCCTGGACCTCAGCCTTCTCAGCCTGCGTATCACATGCAAAGTCTGAGCTTCCCTTAATGCTGGTTTCCCTCCAATACTTGGTGCCCAAGATGCTCCAACCGGGACAAACTGGGAGCCTTATCTTTTCCCAGGAGCTGGGGTGATGACACTGGTCTTGACCTTAGACTTGTGCTGAAAGGGGAATAAGATATAAGGCCAACCAGTGCATCCTGGTGGCTCAGGAGTTAAGCCCGCAACTGGGGTGCTGTCCACACAGCCCAAGGCCCCCGGTTCGTGGGCAGAGTGGGGATGGACTAAAGTAATTACTAGATAAATGCTTCTTCTTCTTTTCTTTTCCTTCCTGCCTACTGCCACCCTGTCTCCATTTCTCTTGAAAGAAAAAAAGAAAGCAAGAAAAAGATAAGACCAATCTTTCATCCTGGGTTCTGGCAGCTTGTGGGGGGAGCCGGTGTGGACGTTGGCCAGGGGCCTCCCAGGCCTGGAGTGAGATTGGCAAAGTGTGCAAGCCCAGCTGTGTCCTGCCCTCCAAGGCGCAAGGACAGGCCCTTTGTCCTGCTTCTCTGGGAGAGTTCTCTAATCCCTGTCCCTTGAAATGGAGTGGGATGCCTCTTGCTAGGTCTAGGGACCATAGCTTGGAGAAGACATTAGCCTCACTTCTCCTCACTCCCTCACCTGGAGCGCTCCATGCCGGCCCTCCCCACTGTCTGAGACTGAGCGCACATGGAACTGCTGCTGGGGGTCAACCAGTGGGCACCTGTGGCTGCCCAGCCCCTGTGGACACACCCCAGAGCGGCTGCAGGCCTCGGTGGGTTCTGTCCCCAAGACCTGAGCCCTAGTCCATACTGCCCTTCTGTCCAGGCACGGGGTATCCCTGCTTCTGAGCCCTGGCACTGGGAACCCTCGGGGTGGAAACCCCAAAGCTGACATGGGGGCCCTGCAAACCCTGGTCCCCACACCCTGGAGGCCAGTGGGGAAGCTGAGCCCCACAAAAAGACCTCTGTGAATAAGAGACACGGAGGGAACGAGCTGAGGGGTGACAGGGAGAGCTCTGAGGACCCCCATGGAGGGTGTACACACCCTCCCGGGAGCCACTACCCACTGGTGGCCACAGACCCTCTCCGCCCACTGCCCTGGACTAATGCTCCTTCACAGCCAAACCCCTTCACCCCACTGCCCTCACCCTAGCGTTGCTGTCACCTTGCTGGTGTCACGTGCTCATCTGCCTTATCGCTGGTGCTGTCCTGCTTGTGCATCATCCCAATTCCGTATCTGTGGGTGTGTGGGCAAGCCCTGGCAGTGTCCCTCCACCTCGGTGGCCTGCTTCTCTGCAGTCAAGGGCTCAGGCAGGGCCGGGCCCAAGAAGGTCCCTGGAAGTCCTCTGGTGCCTGCAGGGGCTGCAGAAGCTGCGGGAACCCCGACTGGGCTGCGGACTCTGGGTCCCGGTGTCCGTGGAGGCGGCCTCAGGGCGGGCCGCCTGCGTCAGCCTTGAGCGGCCATCAATAGCGCGCGGTTAATTAATTTGATGGGAACAGCAGGGACCGCCGTTTGCATTTAGTGAAGTTCCAGGAACTTCCAACCTCATCTTCATAATTGGCCTCATAAATTGTAAGAAAGAGAGAGATCAGCAAAGCGGGAGGGAGGAGGGGCCGCCCGTCCGTCCTTATTTAATTTTATTGCTGAAATTCATCTTTTTAGCCTCCTCCGGAATCGGCTCTCCCTGCCGGATTTGCCTAATCATGATAAATTAATATTCATTTCCCCGCCTCTCACCCAGCTCCCGCGCTCGGATGGAGTTGGGGAGGGTCTCCATCAGCCCCTCTGCTAGGGCCGGGGGCCAGAAAGAGAAGCTTGTGGGGGATCAGGGAGAGGAGAGGGGGAGGCGGCCTTCTGTTGGTGGGGGGGGTCGGGAAATGATTGGGGCTCTCAGATGAGAGTTTCCTGAGGCCCTGCCCCACCCTGCGCACGAAAAGCCCAAGGTTCCAGGATGCTGGGGACAACTACCCCTGCCCAACTAGGGGACAGGAAAAGCCTGAGCGAGCTGGAGAACTGGGGAGGGGCGGGTTGGCTGCGCACCTGAACTTGCCTTTGCCCCAGTCCCGCCAGCTGGGCGCAGACTCCGGGGGCACTAGCCTGGTCTGTGGGGCCTTGTAGGTGCCCAAGGCCTCTGACCCACAGAAGCAAGCACTCCACTTCCCTAGAGCCCAGCGCAGTGGGGAGACTGACCCCTTACACCCAGCACAGGCTCTCTCCAAGGCCTGCAGGGGAGTTGCCGCAAGTGTCATCAGCCCTGCTCTCCCCGGACCGGAATCAATTCTCCCTCGCACCACAATTAGTAGGTGAAACCTAGAAGGAACCTTAGGTTTCGTCCAGTCCTTTGCCCCATTTTGCTGATGATGAAACTGAGGATGAGATGAGACATGACTGGTCCAAGGTCTCACAGAAGGCTGGGGGCCTTCTAGGAGTAAGGAATACTTCTACTGCCACGCCCTTTCCATGCTGGGTGGGGCGGACATTTATCTAGGAAAGATTCTTGCCTGCTTCAAACCTCTTCCCTTCTGAGCATGGGTGGAAGGTCTTACCCCTTAGATGGCAAAGGCAGACGACCTAAGTGGGCCTCATCTAGTCAGTCTTCTCCAGCCAGGAGCAGAACGGGGAGGCAGAGAGAGTAGAGTCCATGCCTTAGCGGGGTTCGGCACCTCTGTGCTGGCTCTGAAGATGGAGAGGGCGGGCTACAGGATGAGGGAGAGTCCTCCAGAAGCTGACAGCAGTGCCTAGTTGACAGCCAGCAAGGAAGAGGGAGGGAATCCTAGTCCTACAACCCCGAGCATCTGAATTCTGCCGCCAACAGAAGGAGCACAGATGGGGGTCCTTCCCCAGAGTCTCCAGAGTAGAACTCAGGCTGACCAGCACCTCGTGGGACCCTTGAGCCGAGAAGTCAGCTGACCCTCCTTGGATTTCTGGCCTAAGAACCGTGCGCTAATGAGTGTTGCTAAAAGGGGCTAAGTTTGTGATAGTGGCCCTACAGGAGCAGAAAACGAATGCTACTCCCCTCCCCCATGTTCCCTCATGGCCACAACTGACGAGTGAGTGCTGCACCCCAGTTGCCACAGTCCTCATTACTGCCTGTAGCTTCACTTCACCTGGGACCAAACCAGCGTTGGCATTTACAACTGTGACTGCTGCCAGGGGAAGTCTGACGCCTGGCTTGGGAGGATCAGCAAGTCCCCCCCTCCCAGGAATGGGTGCTTGTCAGGAGGTGCTTCTATGGGAGTAGCTTAGGTAGAGCCTTCTAGAAGTGGGTGACGTGGACACTTGCAATAGAACTGAGGTGACCAACAGGGAATGGGATGGGGGTGGGGGACAAATGGTGGCAGAGCCCGAGGGAAGAACAGTTGGTGATTCAGTGGCGGGCAGGGGGCGTTGACACATATCTGAGGAATGGGGAAACCGCACATACTAGCTTATTTAATGTGTAAAATCAAAGTTATTGCAATACAAATGTTTTTTTGAAGTCTATGGAAGGCGTCTCCAGGAGACGGCGAAGCTGTGCCGTACTTCTGTCTGCTTTCCGCAAGGTCAGCAGCATTGACTCCTGAGCCGGGGCTGCCCCATCTCAACCTCGCCCTGCACGTGGATTTTATCACGGCACCTTCCCGAAAGTACTGGAGGAAGTTGTAGGAAGCCCGTCTTTCAAGATAAGGCCCAGAAAGGGGAGTTCACTTGTGCTAGGGGGACAGCCCGTGAGGAAGAGCTGCTTCCAGCCAGAGCCGTGACCCAGGAAGCCAGAGGTCTGGCCCGCTCCGCTCCGGGAGTGGCTCTTGCCCAGCTCCAACTGGGCTTTCAGTCCTGTCTGCGCTCCCTCCTTCTCCTTTCAGTCCGTAGACAGCGAAGGACACAGTCGCTGGCCCTGAAACCTGGGCTTTATAATTAGCAAATGCCCTCTTGCCCTGCGCTGGGACCCTCTGACCTCCCACCTCTGTGAGAGAAGTAGTGGTGCCTGGTGCGTCCTGGTGGAGAGCGATTCGGTACAGTCCACTACCTCCCGAGGACCCGGGTTCGTGTCCCAGAGCTGGGAGCAATAACCAGAATGAACAACAAAATAAAATGAAGTGCGGCCTGTTTCCCTCTTGGGATATGGCTGCCCTTATCCTGTCTCTTAAATCTTACTAGCTTTTGCTTACTGCTGGCTGTGCTGCCTTCTTTTAGGAAATAAAAGCCTCTTTCACCTCTTTCCTCCTACCTGTCAGCCTCTGCTTTCCTTCGTTCCTGCCTGTATGTTTCCTTAAAAAATAAAATAAGAATGAGTGGTTCTGGGAACGCTGGCTGTGGAGCCCCCGACCTGGGGGCAGGCGTGGCTCTGTGCCACACCACCCCTCTGCACGGCCCCACCGTGCTCCCGGCCACTCTCCCAGGTGGAGGCACTGGTTGGGAAGCCCAGGTTGGCAGGAGGAGCATCGTCGTCAGGCAAGGCCTGACGATGGGCCAACCTGGCCTGAGATGTCCTGCGGCAGGTTTCCCCTGAGGAACGCTCTGTTACTAGGACCTTGGCTGAATGGGAACCTTTTGGGGTCAGTTTAACTCAGGCTCCTGTGGAGGCCATCCTACCTCAGTCAGGTCAGACACCTCACCAGAAAGGAATCTCATCCTGTCTTGACCCCGCTTCTCCCCAAGTTGCCTAGTGGGGAGGAAGCTCAGGACCCTCAGGGTCTGGACCCCCGAGATAGGACCCAGGGGCCGCCAGGGAGCAGTACCCGAGGACTGAGCAGCCGCACCTGTCCAGTCAAGGGAGGACTGCAGGCCCACCTCAGAGCTTCGGAGAAGCCAGGTCTCCCCGCTTTGGGGGCGCTCCCCTACCCAAGCACAGGTGGAAACTGCAGAATCCGTGGAGAAGGAGGGCTGCAGGGAGGCACCCACCTGCTGAGACGCGCTCCACTCCTGCTCAGTTCTGTTTCTCTGGCCTTTATTCCCTTCCTCCCGCTGGAAAGCAATGGGCCTCCCCGGCTCTGGAATGGGAGTGCCTGCTCGGGAGGGGCGGCGGTGCAACCGCGCTGGCCCGGAGGCCGCCAGGTGAGTCGCCAGCGGGCGGGGCAGGCAGAGGCCGCCGGCCGGCGCGCTTCCCGGGAGACGCCAGCAGAGGGCGCGCGAGGACCGGCGAAGAGGCCCCGCCGCCGCGAAGGCCCGGGGTCGGGTGTGGTGGCGAGCGCCTTGAGGCGGCGGGGAAGGGCCCAGGAGTGGGCTTCTCCCCGCGCTCGGGCGGTGGCGACTGGGGCTAGACAGGTCCGGCTACGCCGCCGCAACGGGGCCCCTCGCTTCTCCGGAGGAGGTGGCCGAAAGAGCTGTGGCCTGGAGCGCCCTTCCTGGGGAGGGTGGATCCTCCCATCGGCCAGCAGCCGGGCAGGGCCAGTGATTCAGAGCGGGTGAGCCTGGTGCTGAAGTGGCTGGGACCTCTTTCCCAGACTTACCTCTGTTCGGGATTCCGCGCCGCAGTTTCCCCTGGGGGGCTTTGGTCCTTGCTCCTGGAAGCTAAACAGGGAGAGCAGGTGGGGTGATACACCCCATGAGCGGAACGGTAGCCCCCAGCCCCCCCTCGCCCCTTCCTCCCCTCACCAAACCTTGTATGAATAGTTAGGGGAGCAGAAAGGCGGGGTAAAGTGAGTGCTGGGCGGCGGGGTGGCACTGGAGAAGCAGATGCAAGGGGAGAAAGGGAAGAAGGGTGGGGTGGGTGCCCACGAACTGGGACCCCTCTGGAGGGTCCCTCTCCCAAGATGGGCCACCGGCACCTCCTGGGGGCTGAGCTCTCCACTGGATCCCAAGGCTCATCAGGCGCCTGCAGCCCCCCTTCAGCCGCTGGTGATTTATAGCTGGGCCAGGCCTGGTGCCCTTGGACGGATAACTAATGACAGGTCAATAAGCTACAGAAAAAGTGAACCAGTGAGGGAGGAGGGAGGAGGCCCATTAGCAGGCACATCCCTTCCCTCCCAGCGCCAGCTCTCTAATCCGAGCCTCTAGTGGTGTCCCCTTGCTAGATATTCCCAGGGCCTTTTGGTGGGTCTGAGAGGTGACGATGCATACAGCTGAAATAGGAGGCAGGGACCAGAACATACTGGGGACACCCGGAGTGGGTGACATGTGAGTAAGAGAGGGGGTGGGGGTGGGATGCCTGGGGCTACTACCCCTCTGACAGTCACATTCTGTAGACCTGAGAGTCACCTGCTGGGAAGCCTGAGTTGTCAGGTGGAGTTCTTTAGGCAGAAGGTGGGATACTTTCCTCCACCTGGCTCTCTCTCCTAGTCCTGTCTCTGGAAGCGTCCTCTGCCTCCCCTGGGCCAAACTACTCGTTGGTGTTTATTTTTTAGTTCTGGGGGGCACCTCATATTTACCTGGTGCCCCTGCTAGCAGGTGGGCTGTGGGAGGCAGGGGCCTGACCTAACTCCTCCATCATCTGGCTCTGTTGAGAAGGACCTGCAGCCTCCTCCCAGCTCAGTTCCCATCCCCATCTAAGGTTTCTCAGGACCCCAGTCTGTTTCTTTTAAGGAAAGCTGCAGGCAGGAATGAAGGGCAGTAGGCAGGCAGGGACAGTGAGGAGGAAGCAGCACTCTATTTTTATTTGGTTGTTCACACTGGTTGTTCCCCACCTGGCTCTAGGTCTTGAACCCGGGAACTTAGGGTGTATGTGGAACTGCTCCCAGGAGTACTGCACTGATTGGCCACCGGGGCACACCTCACAGTCTATTTTCGACAGCCCAGGGCACCCAGAGTTGGGAGGAAGGAAGCCACTCTCAATACTTGACTTGATTGAACGCCCCTCTCCCACTGTGTGCCCTGGCTGAGTAGCAGTTAGGTCAGCTGCCTCCAAAGGAGGACAGTCTGTGTTCATCCCAAGGAGCCAGGCTTGTGTCCTGGATCAGGTCATAACTGGTGTGAAGAACTAAATGCAAATAAAACGCTTCTTCCTCCTTTCTCCTGCCTGCCTGCCTGCCTGCCTGCCTGCCTGCTCATCTTCATTCCTGCCTGCAGCTTTCCTTTCACACACACACACACACACCCCTCCCCTAAGTCTGTCAGCATTACATGCTAGGACCAGCAAGATGGTTTTCCATCCTATCTCCCATTTTGTGGATGAGGAAGTTGAAGTCAGAGGAGCAGTCACCAGAGGGAGAGGCTGAGACTTGACGGCAGACCTTCTGTCTCCCAATTCCTAGTCTGCCCTGTATCCTGAGCCCCTCCGCTGTTGGCTCCTCCTTAACTCCTGCCCAAAAGGAGACACCAGTGAGGGGTCACTCATGCAAGGGCATTCTTCCGCCAGCAGACACTGGTGACGGAACAATGTGGGAGAGGGGACACATCTGACCAGTGAAGAGCGAGGTCTGGTGTGGCGCGTTCACTCACGCGTTCGCTGATTCCATCAACAAACAGTAGAGAGTGGCAGCCAGGCATTGTCCAGGGGACAGCAGGAGCAGCATGAGAAGTTTATTCTCCAGCAAGGGGACTGCATAGCCATGGGTGTGCTTTCGGATGCTCCCTCTGTGCAGAGTAGAGAAGAGCATGCGCGGCACACGCAAAGCACCGCCGTCCACTCGGGTGGGGATACTGTCTTTACCGTCCCTTCCTCCGCTCCACCTCCAGACCTTCACACACCCTGCTGCAAACCAATCTGCCACCTCCCCCAAACCTGCTTCTATTGTCTGCCTCGCCTAACCTGGAAACCTAGGAGATCCCAGGTTCCAAGACTAGTACGCAATTTCCGAATCCAGTGCCGAATAAAAATGTACACTCCTTATCATTAAATTATGAGGAATTTCAAGACAGGGCAGTAAGCCAAGCTCAGACCCTGCTAAATGCAGGGCCCCATGGAACTGCACAGCCACGAGAGTCAGTGGAGTTGGTCGCCTGACACCTCCCGCTCGTTTCCATTCACCGACCCCACCCCTTCAGTCCTGCGGGAGCTGGCTCTGGCCTGGGGGGCGGGTCATGTGGCCCTCCCTCAGCCTCTTTCCAGCTTCAGTCTCCCGCCCCAGTGCGCCTGCTAAGTCTCATCCCACCACCCTCACCCAAGGCCATCCGGCTCCCCAAACACTCCACTTCTCTAGTCCCATACCTTTTTTAATTGATTTTTTATTGTAGTCATTATTCTACACATTAAAATAATTTCCTATGTATTGGTTTCCCATTTCTTAGATACATTTTCAACACACCCTGCCCTCTACATCACCAAGTGTTCTTTCCCGTTGTCCAGGGGGCTCTGCCACCATTTGCCTCCACCCTGTCCATTCCCTTTTGGTCACCTCAGTTCTGTTGCAAATGTTCCAGGGTTGGTTTTGTTTCCTCTGTTTCTTTGTTTTGTCTGTTCACGTTCCACCTGTGAGTGAGGTCATCTGGTCTCTATCTTTCTTCTTTTGACTTGTTTCACTCAGCATCATCCCCTCTAGTTCCATCCATGTTGATTCAAATGACAGGGTTTCATCTCTTCTAACCATTCCCAGACCTTCTACGCAGAATGGAATTCCTTTTGAAAATCTACTGTTCCTTTAGCTCCTTACTCCAGGGAGGCTTTTCTGATTTTCCATGGGAAACTCATGTCACAAACTATTGCTTGGGTCAACACACAAATCATCTTCTGCCTCCACTCATAGCTATTTGTCTGCCCCCTCTCACAAAGTTCTAGAAGACAGGGATGATGTCATATTCATCACTGCAGTTCCACAGTGCCTGGCTGACACCGGCATGGAAGAGCACTGCTCACACCCTTGGATGCAGTGCGGGGCATCTTTGGCACATGTGTGGGTGGGTACATGTATACGGACCTGAACTGCATGCACAGAACTGTGAGGACGTGTACTGCGCAAGCATTTCTGCGGCACACACGTATCTTCACACCATGCACGTGTGCCGACAGTGGCGCTGCAGGTGTGCACGGCTCTCGTTGGTTCATACTGGTGGGTGCGCACTCCCATCAGCATGGTAGGGGTATGCAGAGCCGCTGCCCTCGTTCTCTGGGGTGGGGCTGTGCCTGCACAGGGGCTGCAGGTGCACAGTGCAAGGACACAGCGACTGGCGCGTGTGCAGGCCATGTGCAGGCATAGTTGATGTGCTGGCCGCCGGCAGGCCAGACGCTGGGTGATGCGTGTGCCCCCCTGCTCCTGTTGAGCTCGTGGCTTTGTCCCTCCGCTGCCGGCAGCCTCGTGGGCTCCCGGCTCTGCGGCCGGGCAGCTTGGCCCCGCTGTGATTGGCGGCCGGGCGGGAGGCTTGGCTCCCTCCCGGGCGGGCGGAGCTGGATCGGATCAGCTCCCGTTACCGGCACAGGGGGGTAGTGGTGGGGGTGGGGGCGCCAGGCCATCCATCTTCTGTTATTACAGCGTAATGGGGCTGCTCGGGAGCCCGCCCATTTGTCATCGGCCTCGTTCGCTGATAACGGGCATTTGTCATCACTTTTCCTCTGCGCCAATGTCATCAGCGCTGCTGACAGGCGGGG